>CAUYQV010070800.1:0-61605 GCA_963574575.1 Galagoides demidoff
ATATGGGGAGAATAAATGAATTCCGTTTAGATGAGATAAAAGTAGAAAATTGGCTATTTTCTCTTCCATTGAAACAGTGGGAAAAAGAGACTTAAACATTTGCATTTTAACAAATCATTTGTAGGAAAATCTAGCTAGAGACAAAAGAGAGAGAGAGAGAATGAGCATGTAAAGCAAAGAAAAAGACCAGGCTTGGATTAATCAAATAAACACATTCTAAGAAGAACCAGTACTTTTCTTGCACATTTTCTGTCTCTCTCCCCCTCATCAGATAGATTCCTACACTTCCCAGTGATTTCTCAGTGATCTTCACCATCTTTCTCAATGCTGCTGCTGAGGGCACACTACAGCTGATTTCTATCAGCCCCTTGACAACATAAATTTTGGTTCCTCAATCTTCCCTGAGATTATTATTTGCTTCCCTTCCATGTTCATTTCTGGGAGTTCAAACATTGATTAGATGTGGGGAAGGGCATAAAACAAGTCAATTTTCCAAACTTCCCTCATGGACAATGTTTTCCTAGATACCTAAAAAACCAAAACAGGGGAAAAGGTTGAACTTAGTGCACAGGTTTTTAACATTATATTATATAATATATAATAAATTGGGCTTCCTAGAAAAGGAAAAGGCAGCTTTGTAAAACAGTAATTTCTTTGTTGTTAAATGTGCTTCAGCAGAAGCTAAATACTGTGTTATTTAGAAGTGGTTTCTTACAACAGAAATGGTCCTATCTGTATGGATTTTTTTCTTTATTAAATCACAAAAAGGTAGATCATGTATACATTAATGCATTTATGGGGTAAAATGTGCTGATTTCATATACAATTTGGAATGCCGGAATGTTTACATCATATTGGTTAACATATCCCTCACCTCATTTACTTAATTATTGTGTTAAGACATTTATACTCTATACTTAATAGATCTGACACGTACCTTTGCAATATGCACCATAGGTGTGAGCCCACCATTCACCCTCCCTCCATCTGACCTCCCCACTCCCCTCCCATACCCTCATCCCCCTTTCATCCTGGGCCATAATTGTGATCTATTCTTCATATGAAAGTGTGAGTGATTGTAAATTGGTTTCATAATAGTACTAAGTACATTGGATACTTTTTCCTTCATTCTTGAGATACTTTACTAATTAGGATATGTTATATTTCCATCTATATAAATATAAAAGAGATTGTATGGCTGAATAATCTTTTTTAAGACTGCATAATATTCCATAGTATACATATACCACAATTTATTAATCTATTCATGGGTAGATGGGCACTTGGGCTTCTTCCATGACTTGGCAATTATAAATTGAGCTGCAATGAGCAATCTGGTGCAATATTTTGTTATAAAGTGATTTTTTGTCTTTTGGATATACTCCTAGTAGAGGAATTGCAGGATCAAAAGGCGGGTATACTTTTAGATCCTTGAGTATTCTCCATATTTCTTTCCAAAAGGGAAGTATTAGCTTGTACTCCCACCAGCAGTATGGAAGTGTTGCCTTTTCTCCACATCCACGCCAACATCTGTAGTTTTGGGATTTTGTTATTTGAACCACTCTTACTGTAGTTAGATGATATCTCAAAGTGGTTTTGAGGAACTCAAACTTATTAATAAGAAAAGAACAAGTAATCTCATTTCATTGTGGGCAAGGGACTTGAACAGAAGCTTCTCTGAAGAAGATAGGTGCATGGCCTATTTCTATGGTTAAGAACACATAGACACACTTTTACTAAACCCTCTGAGAGGAACAGAGAGAGACGGAAGGAGGGAGGGAAGGAAGAAAGGAAAAAAAAGAAGGAAGGGGAAGGAAGGGAGGCAAAAGAAAGAAAGAGGGAGAGGGAAAGAAAGAAAGAAAATAAGAGAAAAAAAAAAAGAGAGAGACAGTAATTGCTGTCACCAGGGAAGCAGGTTGAAGGAATAGAGACACTATCCAAATGGGCCTCTTCTTCCTCAGAAACTCCCCCTTCAGGAAGAGGCTCTTCTCATTTTCTATGTACACAATATTTTATCATGCCTATTTAGTAGTTTTCATTCCCACAAATGCAATAATCTGCTTAATTTTCCCATCCAATGACTTCTAAACATAGAAATATGGCCTTTGAAGGAAATTTCGATGTGGCTCTATAGTAAAATATCTGTTATAGGCTCTCTAGCATTTATTTATTCTTTGCCTTTGTCAATTGCTCTTCAAATTTCTCTTGAGGAAGGACTTCAGTAACAATGATTGGTTTGGGGTGGGCATGTATCCCAGGTGGTTCTGATCAGAGTAAATCCCAGGATTAGTGCAAGGCCTTCCCCCTGTTTTTATAAGCCCCTTTCTACTGGGCACAAAATGGGAAAGAAGAAGTAGCCTGCTGCTGTGAAGCCTGAGTATGATGGCAGCAGAAGACACAGCAAAGATGCAGAGAAACAAAGCCTTGGTTCTGTCATTTGAGCCGTTGCATCCAGCTGAACTTGAAGTCAAACCTCAAGTCTAAACTTTTTACTATATGAATCAAGTTTTCCTAACTTAAATTGGCTTATACTTTCTATAAATGGTGATCTGAAGTGTTCTAACCAGTATACACCCAAAGCAGATATCTTTCTTGCACTCTCTTTCTTCCTTTTTCAAGGTTCATGAACATGAAGAGCTACTTCCAGGAAAATTCAAAGGAAAAAGTAGAAGCAGTCAGTGCTACTTAGAAAGTAGGCAGTCTCTGTCCAGACCCCATCTGCTGCAGAAAATCATGATATGTGACTTCCCCTGCCATTGCGGGTAGAGCTGCCTACTCTGCTGCCTTTTCCTCCATTTCTCCTTCACAGCCTGTAGGTGTGGGGAACTTTGGCTCCCTCTCCTTATGTCAAAGAGTACCCTTTGGGAGGACCTGTCCTTTCTTCTTTAGCTCTTCTACTATGTCATCCAGTCCACAAGAAGAGGTACTTGCTATGCTAGTACTATGAAATAACATAAAATATAAAATGCCCCACTGTTTCCCTAGGCCATATTTGGCATGTGGGCAGCAGATAGGTGCCCAGTAATTCCTGCTTTTAGGGGGTGATGGGCACAGGCATGCCCCTC
Organism: Galagoides demidoff; assembly: GCA_963574575.1. NCBI lineage: Eukaryota > Metazoa > Chordata > Mammalia > Primates > Galagidae > Galagoides > Galagoides demidoff. Next base: position 3,066 of record CAUYQV010070800.1, read on the forward strand.
CAGCAACAAGCCTTCCTCTTTCTTGTACTTCATCTGACCGTCTGGAGATTCCCTTGGTGCCTCACACATGACTCACTCTCTCTTTCTCTTTTGCCTCCTTCTTTTATTGTGTGTGTTGTCCTGAAATTTAGATGAGGAGGAAGGAGGCAGAAAATAGTCAGCTCTCCATGGTCTCCTGGCCCCAATTTTAGAGCTTTTCAAGGGTTCATCAGTCATTTTCTCTAGGAATAACACGGAAAGTTTTGTTTGTTTCGTTTTCTCCTTTTGTGATTGCTTTGACTTTCTCTGTTTCTTTTGATAAAGAACCTCAAGGAGGTTCCTGAAGGAGGATTGAGTGATACTATTCAGTTAGCAAGGTGCCACCTTAAATCCCAATCACTTCTTACATAGTATTTGTAAAATTATATAAAATATTATTTAGTTTGATCCTTATAACTCCTTGACTAGGTATTAAGGTAGAAACCAATATTTTGCTTTAAAGATGATGAAATTGAGGCACATTGAGGCTAAAAGAGTTACAAAGCAAGTTTCAAAGTCAAGATGTGTGTCTTCTGAATCCAAGTTCATCAAGTCCAGGTGAGGTTGCTTAAACCAACATCCCTCCAAGCAGTGGTTCTCAACCTTCCTAATGCCACGACCCTTTAATACAGTTCCTGTGGGTTGTGACCCACAGGTTGAGAACCGCTGCCTCCAGGTTTCCACTCAAACTTTATCCCAGGTGGCATGCACCAGGACATTGGGAGATTAAAGTTTCCAGCTGCACTGGGATGTGAACATCCATGAGATGAGATATAGGCACATGACTAGAGGACTTTTTAAAAATATAGAGAAACAGAGCTAAGGAATTTGCCTGAGTGTGAGCCAGTAAGACATAGAAATTCAAGTGCAAAGGGCCCTAGAAGCATTTGGGTCACCTTCTAAAGTCATTTCACATTGAAGCCCAGGACTCAGTAGCACGCAGCAAATGCAATTACTTTAACTTCTTGATCCAATCTGATGTTAGCAGTAAAGATTTTCAAATTTTGCATTTTTCTTGGTGAATTCTCATTCATTAGCACTTTTCCTGCCATATACTTGGCCAATCCTCTTTTAAATAAAGATATTAAAAACTGACCAGACATCATATATTGTGTCTCCCAACAGGATGCACCTTAGAACAGGCTTGAATACCTATGGGTAAGAAGTTCAACTATAAATGTACAATTTGGGTGTCTCATCTTTTTTTTTCTCTCTGCCACACATTGGAAGATCAAGCATTATCTCTGACCACACGTTAAATACATGCACACCAAGGAAAGCTGATTAGCACATAGGCACACAAAAAAATCTGTGCATACTTTTCATGATATATGACATCACAGATAAGCAAAGAAAAGTCCTCACAAAGTCAGCATGTGGCTTGTAAACTGCAGGTTGAACACCCTGAAATTATAAAAGACAAAGGGCTTATGAGTGGAAATGTTAGGTCCCTCTGGAGGAGGACCCACCAGTGATCAAAGCAATGACAAATACAAAGCAATCACCACCAACATACATTTATTGCAGAACAAAGCACACAAACCATAAGTGTGGGAAAGAAATCCTCATGGCCCTAACAAGAGTACAGCCATTTTGGGAAACAGCTGGTGTGAAAAAGGAGGTCAGAAATCAAACTGTATGATCACAGCAAACCCTCTAACCACCCCCTGGAACGCTTCAAGGCCATTGTTCCAAGGAAACAATGGAACAGTAACTTTTACTTGTACTTAGCCCAGCTGGTGGCCAATTATGGAGTAACTCCTAGATTTGCCCCGAGTGCAAAAATTAGTTCTTCTGAAGAAGCAATGACTCCCTTTGGAACCACCTCTCACAGTCCAACCCTACTGATGAGGGATATTAAAAGCCTCTTGAAATCGTGTGAAAACTGAGCTGTTCTTAGTCAGACTACACTCTCCTCTTTCACTCTCCTTTGTCTGTTAAATCCTTTCCAATACTCAACTGGCCTCTTCTCCTTCTTCCAAACCCTTCTTCTGACTCTACTCCTGAACACTTCAATAAGGGGAATACATCTCAAAGAGCGAGAGGGGTCCCTCTCTGTGAGTGGAGAAGAGCCCTCGAGTCTGAGCATACACAGTCTTTTATAAGCAAATTAAACTAGTTTGTCCTCCCTGATCCCACAACCACCCATGGAATTGGCTGTTGCCTCCCACCTTTGGTGCAACTGACAGGTTGGGGTTACCTAACGAACTTAATACCCATGGACCTTCCCCTAACCTTCCCCATATTTCCATGGGGCGGGGGAATGTCAAAATTTACCATTTTGTATGAGATAATGAACTCAATGGGCCCAGGTCAAGTGTAAAGTCACTGGGGACTCCTCACCATCTGGTCCCACTGGGGAATAATCCCTGCCATAACTTGGTTCCTATCCTCACCCTTATCTCCTCCCCTAAGTCTTCCCTGGGATCAAGGAGAGAAGCTGGGGCCAGACTAGTGCCTCCTTCCACACTCAGCTCTCCAACCTCGTGTTGTGGAGGGAAGCTGGGGGCCTAGGTGGCCTGTCCTCCCCCCCAGGAAGGAAAGAAGCTGGGGGCTGAGGTATGTCTCCCCAAAAAGTGGCAAGAAGGAAGCTAGAGGCAAGACTGCCTGTTTGCCCCCCTTCAGGCAGGGCTGCCCAGAGGATGGCGGGAGAGGCCCGTGTGGGTGGCTGAGCTACTGGAGCTCTGGCTGACTGTCCCCGCAGCTTCGGGGAGGAACAGCAGCCCAGCGATGACTAGGGAGGACCCTATACAGGCTGCATCCTCCCAAGAGAGGTGTTGGGCTGGCCTAATAGGAATAAATCAGTGAAACAGTGTCCCAGCTGAGCTATCAGCTAACAACTGGTATCTTCAATATACGCATCATCATATTTCAGTACTAGTAAACGTGTCTTCTTTTGAAATTGAGATGCATACGAACATTCTATTTACTTCAGTTCTACAAACATTTACTAAAGGTGTGTTAAACACCGAGACCTGTATTAGGAAAAAGGCTGCAAAAACAGCAAGAGGTTCTTCCCCTGTCTCAGGGCCTTTGGAAAGGGAGGAGCTTTCTCTGGATTCATGACTGTCCTCCCTGTGAGATGCTGCTAATGGTCCTGGGGGAACCAGGAGCTTTTCAGCTTCAGCTAGCCCATCCCAGCCTCTGGCATCTCATCAAAACCCCCAGCTTACTGTCCCCCAGGTTCATGGTGTCCCATAAGTTCTCTCCAGAAAATAGAGGAAGAGTTAGAAGTCAACATGTTCTTAACTGCTCCATTTCACCCAGCCCCTATGCCTGAGTCTCTCCTGCATCCACCAAAGCCAGCTCCCTTCTTTGGTGGGGGAGGCAAAGGCCGTCAAGATGCCCTGGCAACCAAGATGCCAGCTGTGTCTCAGAGGCCCAGATCAATCACTACTCATGTAGAACTAAAAAAACTAGTTATGTTTGAAACTGTTGTAAAAACACACTGTGATTTTTTTAATGAATAGTGATTGTTGTCAATAGTGTCATTGCCATCCTTACCATTCTCTTCATCTCAGAGGGATCCAAGCATAGAGCTTGAAAGTATGTACACCGAGGCAAATATGGACTAATTAGTGCTCCCCATGCCTGTTCCTTTACATCTCAACCGCATTTCCTTAAATATAGTTTTCTAGAATTTTCACAGCATTTAATATCTTGCCAATACATAATAGCCCTTATTGGATATATAACAATTTGCCTGTGGATTACAAATTGTTTATGATTTTATCAATTTATGGGATTTTGTTTATCCAAACTTTTGGCATAACAAGTTGTAAATTGCACTTGTAATTATGCCCCTATTTCTATTTATGGTTATTCCATTTGCCACCTTTCTTAGCAAATTCTTCCCAACTTTGAGAATAGGTGCATATTCTGTACATTTGTTTTTTAAGTTTTTGATTTTGAAAAAATTCTAGATCTATGGGAAGTTGCAAATATGGTAGAAAAGTCTCATTTGTAGCCCTATGTTATTATTTGTGACATGTTTTGATGGGTAATTACTACCTCAATCAGGATGGATCACTATAAGGAGCTCTCTCTTTCCACCTCCTACCTTGTTAATTACATCTACTTCTTTTTTCTTTATGATCCTCAAGCTCTGGCAACTATTTAGTCTTTACATTTAAAATTTTGTCATTTATAGAATGTTGTGCTGTGGAGTCATACAGTATATATATTTTGAAATTGGCTTTATCACTGAGCATATGCCTTTGAGGTCCATTCAAGTTCTTAGTAACAATAGTTTATATATACCTTTTAGTGCCTAGGTATGAATAGACTGCAATTTGTCTAGCCATTCACCTATCCAAAGACTTTTTTATTGTCTCCATTTTTTTATTATTACAAACACACCAGGCATAAACATTTAAAAAGAAGAGAAATACATGTATTTGTCCTTAAGAATGACAGTATATCTAATGGTACATACATTAAAATTATTAAAATGTTAAGTTTCTTCATTTCATCATGCTAATCATGCTAAATAAATATAAAATAACATAGGCTGGTGTGATGATCATTTTATGTGTTAACTTGATTAGGCTGTAGTGTCTAATTATTTCATGAAACTAACTTAGATGTTGCTGTGAATGCATTTTGTTGATGTGATTGAAATCCATGATCAGTTGACTTTTTTTCATGTTAAGTTTTAATTTTTTACCATTTTGGGTACATAACAGTTATATGTCTTTGTTGAATATATACTGATGTTTTGATACAGGCATACAATGTTAATTTGTTAATCAACTTAAGGTAATTGGAGTATCCATCACCTCATGCATTTATCATTTGTGTTAGGAACATTCCAAATCCACTCTTCTAGTCATTTTAAAGCATATCATAACTTAATGTTGATTATAATCATTTTGTTGTGTGGGGGGATTCTATCTTACTATTTAACTATATTCTTGCACCCATTAACCATCCCCACTTTATCTGGTCCCTTGCCACTACCCTTTCTAGCTTCTGATAATCATTCTACTCTCTGCCTCCAAGAGAGTTTAATATTTATCTCCCACATCTGAGTGAGACAACATGTGACATTTGTCTTCCTGTACTTGACTTATTTCGTTCAACATAATGTTCTCCATTTCCATCCATGTTGTTACAAATGACGAGATTTCACTCTTTTTATGGTGGAATAATATTCCACAGTGAATATATGCCACAATGTCTGTATGCATTCATCCACTGACAGGCACTTGGGGTGATTCTAAATCATGGTGACTGTGAGTAGTGCTTCAATAAACATGGCAGTGCAGATATCTTTTTGATATACCAATGTCCTTTCTTTCAGATATATACCTAGAATAGGGATTGTTAGGTCACATGGTAGTTCTATTTTTAGGTTTTTAAAGAACCACCATGCTATTCTCCATAGTGGTTGCACTAATTTACACCCTCACCAACAGTGTACTGTGGTTCCTCTTTCTCTACCCTCACTATTATTCCTTTTTGCCTCAGATGAATTTAAATTAGGGAAATTAACCTACGTAATCTGGTTGGCCCTGATTTAATCAGTTGGCAGCCCTAAACAGCTGGTCAGTTCTAACCTGACCTTCCTAAACTTCTGTCCTATGTATTTTGGACTTATGTAACCTGTGCCTATGACTGCATATGCCAGTTCCTTACAGTAAATACCTTAATATGTATCTCCCACTGGTTCTACTTCTTTGGCTGAACACTGACTAATACAGGTGGGAAAAAAATTTGTGATCCTTTAGTCCTATGAATTTTCCAAATATTCAATAGCTTCAGAGCTTTGGGGTTAATTAAAGTTATAACTGGAAGCCCATTTTGCAACATAGACATGCATGCGCATAGGTGGTATTTTTAAATTTTTCTTCATCAACTTCCTTCTCCACTTTCAGGCCACCATAGCCCCCAAGAAACTCCATGTGTTACTTTTAGAAAGCTTGTGGGCTGATGATGTTAAACCTAGGAAAAGTTTAGGAGGATTATTCTTTACAGCTACCAGAATAAAAAAGACTAAAGGTCTTTATTTCTCTTTTTAAATCCCAGTATTGGTAATTGGATGAAAACAAGTATTTTATACACTTTTAATGAGTCAATGAAGAGGTCATTTCTACTAAAATTTTAATAAAAGAACCTAAAAGACGTAAAACTCCTACTCCTCTCTTACAAATATACTGAGGCATGAATATTAAGATAAATGGGCAAAGATGTGGGATATACAACTGCTTGTAATAGCAGAAAATTGGAAATGGACCAGAAATATGTAAATAGTAGAACTGAACATCTACTTTCTGGAATTCTATTAGGCTGATAAAGAGAGTGAATTAGATTGATGAACGCTGACTATATTAATATCGACTCATGTTTCCTGGCCCACAGCCTTATTTATTTATTTATTTGTTTGTTTATTTATTTATTTTATGTTCTATCTTATTTCAGTTATGGTGTTGCAGTTGGGAGGACTGGCTCATTTGCACAGCTTTTTGTTGAAATAAAAGAGGGTATTGTTTGCAGAATGCCAAAACCTCTTCTCACTCCCCAACAATTCATCTTAGTTTTGTTGGTGATAAAAAGGCAAAAATTAAATTAGAGTTTGGGAGGACAAAGAGACAAAGTGGCTGCCATTTTCAGATGTGTTCAGTATCAGAAGCTTTTGTGACTACACGGTTGCCATCCTTGCTGTTTGTGTGTGTGTTATTCTGTCTAATAGCACATATTTCTGTTTATATATTAAGGGAAATATTTGATATTGACATTGTCTCAGAATCAATATAATTGTGACTTATATCTCCTAGGTGGCATAATAGATATGACTTCTATTGTTTGATGATCTATTACGTTTTCAACATTGGAAACCCTCCTGACAGCAAAGCCAGAGACAGAAAATTGAAATTCTCCCCAACTCTCCTTCCTTTCCTTCCTACTCTCAGCACATTGGGACATGTCAACAGAACTGCGTCCTCCTTTATAGGGAGATTAAGATATCATAGCCTAGTAGGCCAATGAGACAGAATGAGATACCCCACTGAGTTCTGCTGTACTCTGCCATGCACTTTTCAACTCTACAGTACTCTTTTGTTCTAGAAAAAGGCCTCAAGAACCATCCTATTGTTCTTGGATACTTTGACTGGATCCTCAAAAAAGCAGAGATGAGGATGAGGAGGTGTGGACCCGGGGTTGTGATAGTGGGATGGGAGAAGGTTCATGGAGCCCGGAAAACTGAAAAGTAATCGTGGTACTGAGCTATCAGTTGGGCCAACTACCTCACTGAAGAGGGATTTTCCTGGAACTGGGAGTCACCGAGGGCAGCTCACTTCCCTGGGGTGGGACCATGCTTTTAGCAGCACCAGGTCTTCTGGGAAGGATCAAACATATGGGAACTGAACTTGCCACCCCTGTGAACCTCAGCCAATGACCAGAGAATGGAACTCGACTGAACTGAATTGTCTTAGCTATAACAGAACTGGAGGGTTTTGCTTTGATAAGGGGAGTGGGGGACAAGCAGGATGGTCTCTCCTATCACCCAGCCCAGAATACAAACAATGCTGTCCTCATGTGTCCCTGTGGCCCACTATGCTGCCTCAGAGGGCAGAGTGAGGTTCACTTGATTCTGGGGTAATATTTCTGTGCCTTGTCTTCTTCTGTTCAGCTGCTGACTGCAGGTGACCTTGGGTTGAAGTTCCTAAAATCCTCCCAACTGTGAAATGTGAAATATGACGCTTTTGACCTACCTCAGTGTGATAGATAGCTCTGGACTGTATGAGATCTAATGAGTTAACATTTACAAAATGCTAGGAGCTATTTCAGAGAATGGCATTCTCTAAGCACAAAAGATCGTTATTCATTACTCAGAATGCATACAAATAAAAAATAAGAGTGTTTCAGAATAAGAAGACTGATGCAGGGAGCTGTATCTGCCCTGTGTGAAAGACAGGTTGGAGATTAATTCAACGGATAAACTGTTTTAAAACCCGGCAGTTTCACGCTAATGAAAAAGAGGCCCACAGACTATATTTTGGTCTAGCGGTCACAGCAGAACTGGAAATGTCAAACTGGTATGATTCACTCCAAGTGTTCCCTCTCAGTGTTATTGAATACCTCCAGGCTATGCAGCCTAGGATTTCTGGAAGGAAAATTATGCTGTATATAAGTGTAATGATATGAAGAATACAGTTTTCTGCATCTGTATCACTCATAATAGATGTGATACAGAGGCTGCCTTCACCAGAGATCAGGCATCTGATTACACATCTCTGGTGCTTTTCAACTTTTCTTTCTTACCCTCCAGGTTTAACTCTTTCACCACTGTACTCTGCTAACCAGATAATATAATACTATATAGTACCAAGTGTGGCCGATTGATGGTAGAAATGTAGACCTATCATTTTACAATAATCTCTCTTTCCCTCTCTCTCTAAACACATGTGTATGTGTAATGTACATGTGCATCTACAGAGAAATATATTATTAGAGATACATCTTTCTATTAAGGGTATCTTGGTTTCTGTCACATTTCATTGTATTTGTTTCAATTTGCCAATCACATAATTGAATGTAATTTAAATTTGTATTTATTCATTCTTCGAAAAAAATACTAGGTAAATGCCAAACACTGATCCGCATGCTGAAGGTACAAGCACAACAAGGCTTCTACTTGCCTGGGGCTTGTATTTTAGAAATCCATTTAAAACAATGGAAATAGATAGAAATTGACTTGGCTGAGTGTGGTGGGGGCAACTGATCAGGCTGACATGAGAGTAAGAGAGTAGAAGGACTGTCTTCAGAATAACCACGGAAGTCTTCTTGGAGGAGGTGACACGTGAGCAAATGTGAAGGCTGAGAAGTCAGGTGCAGAGAGAGAAGGAAAGAGCTCAGCAGCTCAGGTGCCTTGAGAAGTGGCACGGCTTGGTCCTTTCAAGGATTAGAACAAAATCCAGGTATTCTGGAGCAAGTGGAAGAGATGCGTTGAGGTCTTAGGAGGAGCCTTGCAAGCCTAGGTTGTAGTTTGTAGTTTATTCTTCCTGGGACGGGAGGTCATAGCAAGATTTTAAGAAGGAGGTGGATGAGATCTTGCTTAATAAAGTATCTATGTGTCCTGGTTTTCCAGAGATGGCTCCAATTCATGACTGTTGTCATGAGGACATTGTTAGTATTACCATTCTACTCTTAAAAGTATACAACCGGATGATGCATTTTATAGTGACTATAAGTGGAAAGGGCGAAAGTGGAAGCAGAGAGACCAGGCAAATGGCCATTTCAGTATCCAGCTGCGGTAGGGCTGCTGGGAAAATCCACAGAATGACAGAGGCTGGCTGATTTTCCTCAGATCACTCCATGATGGGAAGTGGGGCCAGGGCCAGTTTCCACGCCTCATGGATCTTAGCCTAGAGCTGGGTGCTGTCCTCAGTCATAGGGTCACTTTGTCACAAAATTAATTTATTTCCCATAGAAATGACTATTAAGCTACATCTGTTGGAAAGGGAGAAAAACAGACCAGGAAGAGAGGGGGAGCACCGGGAGGAGGGTGTTGCTGTTTTAATTAATGTGAAAAGAGAAAAGACACAGGGATGAAATACTATTGTAAAGCATGTTTTGAAGGTGACCCTTATTGACTTGCAGATGGATGGGATATAGCCTGAGTGAGAGAAGGATGGGCATGAGGATGACACATGTTTTGCCTCAGCAACTAGAGAGGAGGAGCAATTTTCTTCTTAAAGAGCTTTTTGTAATCTCTGAATTCTGAATCCAGGCATCTGAATGTTTAGTTACTTCTTCTGATAGCTCAGGGTAATTTTGAACCACATCATAAAGGAAAGGGACCAAATGAGCTGGAAGATCATTTACCCCTTTACTGAATGTCCCCGGAGCTGTGTGTAGAAGTCCCCTGCACCTGCTCTGTCTGCTCCTTCCAGGATCACTGTCTTCTTTATGATCAGGCTCCCGACTTTCACTCAGTTGGTTGATTGGATGTTCCATATTCTATACAATTTTGCCATATATTATCTCTGACTGGGATTTGGAATCAAAAACATAGGATAAAATTGGGGAAAAAGATGAAGTCATACTAAGCCCAATGCGCAGCAAAACTGACCCATCACTAGCATATTTATTTATTTACGTGATTATAGAATTCAAGTTAGATATGGTGGTTTGTGATTTTAGCCCCTCTCTCAGCTCATCCAGAAGTTGTCCTCAATTCTTTATCCCCTGACAATCACCTGCAGGTCTACGGCTACCTTCCCAGGGTACAAGCAGCACCACAAGGGCTTCTAAGGCTCCAGCCCCTAAGCCAGGCGTTCAGGATGGCAGCGTTTCTGTGAAGAGGCTCCATCTTCTTCTCATGGCCTAGTCAGGCTCATCTCATCGGGTCTCTCATCCTGTTTGCATCAATGTCTTTTTCAGAAGCTGTCCCCAGTACCCCTGGCACCATCAGGCATCACTGCCTTCATTGCTAAGAGTCTGTTGCTGCTCCCCTTCCCATCTTTCAGCTTTGTGTGTCTTTCACTTGAGCAGATGCTGTTGTGTAGGAAATCAGACTTCCTCCCACAGAGAAGCAGACCCAAAGCGCTCCAGCTGCAATAAAAGCAGAGGGTGCACAACAGTAGGGATTCACACACGGCCGCTGTCTGCGCGGAGGTGGCTCTGCTGCCCTGCTGCTGACCTGGAGCGTGGCGTTGTGTCCCTACTAGCAGCTAGTTACAAGTTCAGTCTGAGAAGGGCTTAGCTGGGCATCCTCTGATCCTGTGAGCTGTAACACCATTCCATCTCGAGGGGGCAGGGCCGGGAAACGTACCCTTTACTCATCGGAGAGGTTTGAAATAGGTGCTGTCTATATTTTAGTAATAAATAACTTGCATCTTTTATTTCTTAGAGATGATAATTTCCTATCTTCTTAATTTCCTTCTCAAAAAAATTTAGAATAGCACTCTACACCATGTGTTAGAAGGGGTCAATTTACCGAACTTAGCAGGCAAAAAACTGGTAAATAGTCCATTTTCTTTCCTTGTCCAAAGAGGATTCGTAAGCACCCAGCCCCTTTGTCAGCTGTCCTTCACCCTTCCTCCTGCCCTGTCCTCCCAGCTGTGCACACTTACAGCCACAGACACCCCCACCTGCACCCTCCCTGCCCCTGTGGGTCCTAGAGACAGTTTCTGACAAGAAGGCACTTCTCAGTAGCTCCAATCCAACACACCCGAGTGGGGCTTAGACAGTGTCACCCATCTCCCATTCATATTGCTTTCCAAAGTCTAAAGTGTCTCTAATTACAGGATTGAAAATTATGTTAACTGTCTTTCCTCATGCAGTAAAGGATGAAGTATGTTTTTCCTGCCCTTCAGTCTGCTGTATTTCTAAACCAATTCCATTACTGAGTGCCCATGTCCTCATCTATATCTGAACACTAAGTCAGTCTCTGCGCAATGCAAATAACTATCAATACTGCAGAGGCGGCCCTCCCTCCACCCCAGGTTATAGATACTATTGATTTAGTCATTACATTCTGAATTCCTCATTTTCTAGGTTTGAAGATTTGCTTTGCCCAGCGTTTGTGATAATTGGGTGGCTGAATTTTAAATAGAGTCCTTAGTCAACCCCTATCACGTCCCAAGCAGGGAGTAAAAAGCATTGTTTCCATTTCCTAGTGATCAACCTCTGTTTCAGCTTAAACACAATCATTAACTGTCCTATTTGTGGGTGATGTTTGATCACTAATTTGCTAACAGCTTGGGTGGAGAACACGCCATGCATTCTACTCATCTGGTTTTATTCATTCATTTGTTTATATGTTTGTTTTATTTTTTTGAGAGAGTCTTATTTTGTCACTCTGGGTAGAGTGCCATGGCATCATAGCTCACAGCAACCCCAAACTCTGGGGTTTAAGAGATTTTCTTAGGACTCAGCCTCCCAAGAAGCTGGGACCATGGGTGCCTGCCACAATGCCTGACTAATTTTTCTGTATTTAGTAGAGATGGGGCCTGCCTCTTAGGCTGTTCTCAAACTCCTAATCTCAAGGGATCCACCTGCTTTGGCCTCCCAGAGTGCTAGGACTACAGGAGTGAGCCACTTTGCCTGCCCCCACCACTCCATTTTTAAAAATAGACTTTGCTCAAGTGAAACCTCATGTCAACAGGGTTATAGGAAGGGGGCATGGGACTGGATGGATTTGAGCCAGATCTGTGGCTCAGATCTGGCTCAAATTTCTTCCTAATTTCTAATGAAAATTAGGAGCAAGAAGAAGCATTATCCTGAAAATGTGAGGCAAAGAGACAGAGTTCAGCAACCTTATCTGGACAAGTCTGATATACAAGAAGGATTTTTGTTTGTGTGTTTATTTATTATAATCTGGAGGGGGTGTTGGATAGTGGGTAATGTTTGTTTTTCCCCTCCCCATGTATGATGTGGCAAGGAGTGTGTTTATTTTGGTACCAAATACAACCAAAGTAAGCCTCCTTTCTACAGGAAGCCCATGAAGTCTTCGCCAATATCAGACAGAAGAAGGTGTCCGAAAGACTGACATCCAAGGCCCGCTTTCCTATCAACCAGTCTGTGAACTGAGGTACATTTTTTAGCTACTTTGGGATTCAACTATCTACAAAATTTGGATAATGTGAAGTTTCTTTTAGCCTCAGAATTTGTAGGTAGGCAAATACTTATGACTTCGCTTAAAATACTATCGATACTTAAATCTATCAAAAGGCTGTTGTTCTATGGGAACAATAAGGAACTAAAACTGTGTGAGGCTAATTAAAGTCTTCTCATGGAAATTTAAGGAATATATGAGACTACCCCAAAGCAAGGTGTTCCAATGAGAATGCAGGCCCTTTCAGAGAAGCAAAAAGGAATAGTAAACAGTTTAGAGTTATTTATATGATACATACTCACCAGTTGTTATCTATTTCTAATAATAGCAAAAGAAAATTTGGCCATGGCCATTCATAACAAGGTCCCTCTCAAACTGTGGAGAATTTCAGTGACCACAGGAATAAGATCAAGGTTGAGAGTCTAGACACGATTTTCAACTGGTGTTTCCCAGCTCACTGGTATGCCGTATGTGCCACAAACATTTTTAAAGATCATTATTTAAATTTTTTCTAAAGAAGTTCAAAGCAGAGTCAGTATATTATTTTTTTACTTTTTTTTTGGATAAACATAATTTAAGTGTGCCACAGAAGTTTTTTTGTTTGTTTTAAGCAATGAATTTTATTTTCTTTATTTTTATTTCAGATTAATATGATGGTATAAACAATTAGATTACAATGTTTGCATTTGTTAGGTAAGTTCCCTGTTGTAGTTGTGTCCCACTCCCAGGAGGTGTGACGTATGCCCTTACATTGTGTCCATTAAGTGGGAGCACACCAATCCCCCTCCCTCCTGTCTTCTCCCCTTCTCCTCCCCCCTCTACCCAACTTGAATTGAATTGAGTCTTTCTCTTATATGGGTGTGTATTAGTTCATCTACTGGCTTCATATTAGTATTGAATACACTGGGTACTTGCTTTTCCTTTCTTATGATACTTTACTATGATTAATGCATTTCAGCTCCATCCAGGTTAATGCACAAGATGTAAAGTCTCCATCTTTTTATGGCTAACTAGTATTCCATTGTGTACATACACTACAGTTTATTAATCCATTCCTGGGTTGATGGGCGCTTTGGTTGTTTCCACATCGTGGCAGCTATAAATTGAGCTGCAATAAACAATCTAGTGCAAATGTCCTTAAAATAATTATTTTTTTTTCTTCTGGGTAGGTGCCTAGTAATGGAATTGCAGGATTAAATGGAAGGTCTAATTTGAGTTCTTTGAGGGTTCTCCATACTTCTTGCCAAAGAGGCCGTATTAGTTTGTAGTCACACCAGCAATGTAAAAGTGTTCCCTTTTCTCCACATTTGTGCCAGCATTTGCAGCTTTGGGACTTGGTGATAGTTAACTGCAGGTTCAATTGTCCTGTGAGATAATAAAAGTTGAAAAACAATGTTCTAGATTATAATGTGAGGGAAACTTGAATTAAGATCTAGGTTCTCCAGGCATCTTCATTTTAATCTTATTTTGTTCCTCTGTGGGAGGGAAAGTTACACTGTGACCTTTGACCATTCCCTTTTCCTTCAGGACTATTATGTACATCCGCATGGATTTTACATTTTTGATTTTTGTGTATCTCAAAAGTTTCATAATGACCCATGTGTAAATTATTCCTCTCTCATATTCAAGCAGTGGCATGAGAAATTGGAGTTGTGTAAGAACAAATAAAAATGACCAATGATACAGACTGGAAATAATCAGATAACTAGACATATCTGAAATCTTGTTTTTGAGCACTATGGTCTTTGATCATCTATAGCTCTGGGCATGTCAACTGTTGCCAAATTCCAGTAATGGCACGTCCCTAATATATTACTAACCTATTTTATCACTGAGCATTTACTTCTTACTCCTGAAACACAATCATAGAAATAAAATTAATGATTTTTGCTGTAGTTGTTTCTACCCCCCAGTAAATCTATAATTTCTGATGTAATAGATCTTACTAATAAGGAAATTGCTGGTGAGTAGAGAAAAAGAGAGGCCAGAGAATGCATATGTATACACATGCTCTTAGGCAAATTCTTGCAAATGGAGAACCAATGACAATGAAAGAAAAGGTTGGCACCTCAAGTCAACTGTGATCCACTTTCCATCCTTGGTAGTCTCTGTGGATACCAAGGTGGCTTCTGAAGCATCAATTGATCTGTGTCATCCTCTGAGAATGAGAAATCTAAAACTATGATTCTAAGAATTTTGGATTCCTCAAGAACTGAGACTTGGTGGTCAATTTTGTTATTATCATAAATATATTTTTAAAAATAAATTTGTTTTAAAAAAGTAATCAGACCTACCCTCTATTACCATTGTTTTATAAGAGAAACACTGTCTTAACAACAAACTTGGAAAATAATTGAAAATATTTGGAATAAAATACACCACCTAAAAATAATCAAAAGTCCTTCAAATTGAACAAATATAAGTACTTAAAAACTCTTAACAATGTCCTTGTATCTTTAGTTTTGCTATAGATGTAAGAGGTTTTGCCAGACTTACAGTTTCACCAGGAAGCATTTAAGAACCACGATGTCAGCATCTGATGATGTTGGCACTTGTATATCACCGAAAGTCAGGGATTCACATTCTGGTCAACCCAAAATGTTGATGACATTAGTGTCCACACTTATCTCTCTAGGCTTTGTCACACTGGTGGATATTCAACAGCGGTGGTCAGGACAACGTCTGCTAAGCTCTCCGCTGGCATAAGGCCCTTAGACTTTCAAGTACATGTATGCTCTTGGTCAGGTGATGCCCCCTTAACCACAAGTCAGGCCACTTGAGGGCTGAAAGAGCAGAAGCTCATTGTTTACTTTGGCATCTATATTTCACAGTGCACTCAAAAACAACTTTTTGTTTAGCAATTTGGGGGGTACTTCGTTCCTTTATTTTACAGCCACTCAGTGCCTGGCATAGTATAAGCTCATGCGGTCATTTTTCAAGCCATTAAATGTTAACTTCATTTGCTTGTATGAATTATGCTTTGCTCTTTTAGTTTTGTAATGAAAAATAAGTACAGGTTATGCAAGCAATAACCCCTGTGTACGCAGCAGCTATCTTTCTAAACGGTTCATTATGCCACAGTCTGGTACTCCATTAAATATAGATTACAGACTGCTGAATAAATGAATATCAACTAAGCGTCCCCATCCTTCTGTACATATCAATGCAAATAATGAATTGTGGCATCTCATGAAAATGGAAAACTAAGAAGAGTGGGTCAAGAAGTAATTACACATTTGTCTTATCTCATGCTTCTTGCCCTCAAAGCAGCAGCATACATCATGGGGTTGAGGGAATAGTGCAAAGATATTTCTGATCTGTTATTATTGTTAGCAGCATACACTTTATTCTTGTTTTCTTTTCTCCCACAAATTTTTATGTGGGATGGGCCACCTTGGACCTACTAGCCACTTCTGTTTGCTTTTATTGAACTCTGTGAAGTAAGACCTTCTGAAAGCCTCTTCAGAGCCGTTTGAAAAGAGACAATGCTGTTATGTAAATATTACTTTCTCTCACTTGGTGCCTGGGTGAGCCTTTGTCTCTCCTCACCCATATCAAAATGGGAAACTTCTGAGCCAGAGAAAGCAGGACAGTGTCATGGCTTAGAAACAAAGAGACATTTCTATTGACTCTCTTGTATCTGACTGGTCATCATGCCAGGCAGCCGTCTCTGCTGGCTGGTTCTTATTAATCCGTCCACATTTTAATAGAGCTACACATATTTGAAAGGAGTAAGAATTTGGGAGAATTTGCTTCCTGGGAGTCAATACTTCAAGTGGCCTCATACTAATAGTACTGAGGGTGTGTCTTAGTTTACATTGGAGAAGATAAAGAATGATGTAATTCAAACCTAATTTTCAATGCAAAGATCACCTCTACCAAGGAGCAAAGCAAGTAAGTGGTTTTATTTCGTTTTGGCATTTTGAATAGCTGCCTCTTAGCTGATTGTCTTCTATTTAAACTTGTGCCTTCCTGCCCCTTCTAGAACCTCATTTCTTTAATTGCAGCTTTCAGCTGTTCATCTGCATTTCACCTCTGCTTTCAAGGTTTCCTCACTGTTTCAAGGAAAAAAAATTAAGGACCTCTTTAGTGCTATTCTTTATCTTCTTGTATTGCCAGAATCTTTAAAGGAGATTAAAGGAGTGTTTATTCCTTTCTGCCCATTCCCTGCTCCTTACTCTCCTGGAGTTCAGCTTTTCCCTTCTTCCTTTACTACCAAACTATTTGCTCCAAGGTCACCTGAAGCTTCCTAAACACCTTTTATTTTTCCTTCTCATTTCTTCCTTTTCTTGGTCTCTCTTTGGCACTTTGTATTATAAACTTCCCTTCTGATTCCCAAACTCTCTTTTTCCCTGGCTCTTGCACCACTCCGCTATCTTATTTGGACAGCTGACATTCCTATTTTTTTCTTTTCACTGGTTTTATTTCTTTTTCAAATCTTTACAATGTTGCTGTCACTCAAGGTTCTGTCTTTAATGTCTTCTCTTCTTCTTCTTTTATGGTTAAATATAACTTAGGCACCTCTGAGAAGGACATTTTCTATCTCCTTCTTCCCTCCAGGGGTGGCCTCTTGACACCCAAATTGTCTGTTTTTCACACTGGATAGCAGCAATCTCTCACATCTTTTCTGCCCTACTGCCTGTGTGTGGCCAAGCTTTCAGTAAATATTTATGGAAGGTATGGATGAGTTAAAGGGCATGCCTAATTGTGTTTGCCAATAGCAAAAATAAGTTCCAATGGTTCATAAAGAGTTTTCCAGATAGCTGTGGCACACTTCCCAAAATTTAGTTATTGACAAGACAATAAGAGTATCAAAGAAAATAACAGATTTCTGGGTGAGACTTTTTCTTGGTGTTCCATAACTTCATCTAAGTCTCATATCTGAGGATATGAAGCATTTTACCTACATTCTAAGTTTATAAATATATTCATGAAGTTTAAGACAGTCCCCTTGGAATAGGCAAAAGAGAGCACCAAGGCTTTCTTGGCTCAGAAAGGGCATTTTTCCTTACTGCATAGCAAAGAATGGGACGGCATAAGATTTACTCATTAAGTCTTTATGAGACTGAAAACTTTTTTGAGAGGCATCATCAATTTCCTTGGCCTTGTTAATCTGTGCTACCTAGGCAGCTCATATCAACAAATAGAATTGCTGAGAGGTGGTCACACCAAGGGCATGGTGATGGCAAATAGAATTGCTAAGGGCATGGCTATGGCAAATAGAATTGCTGAGAGTGGTCATGCTAAGGGCATGGCAATGGCAAATAGAATTGCTGAGAGATGGTCATGCTAAGGGCATGGCAATAGCAAATAGAATTGCTAAGGGCATAGCTATGGCAAGTAGAATTGCTGAGAGATGGTCACATTAATGGCATGGTGATGGCACAGGATGCAGTCCTGTCCTTTGTTGTGCCAACTGAGTTTCTCAGGAGTTCAGTGGACACTGCAAAAGCTAGTTGAGCATGTAGCCCAATCAGGAGATCAGAATAGCAGACCATGGTGGAAACTCGGGATGAGCAGAGGAGGTAAGTCAAGGGCTAGAACTCATGCATTAGAGAGCAATGCAGTGGAAGAGGTCCCTGCAAGATTCTTCAAAGAACTTTTGCCTGCTTCACAGCTTGGTACCTGACATCTAGATGTAGCTAGTGTTGGCAAACAAGGATGGCACTTCCACACACTCAAGTAAGCAGATGTGCAATTTTCTGCTGTGTTCCTCACTGTCCCAATATACTTGGGGAGTTAGCATTTGGGGGAGGGAAGAGGACAGATGGAAAGAATGACCCATCCCCCATACAGTCCAACAGACTAAACTGTAGCATACAGACCTGATCTGAGCTGGGGCTGCACTGTGGGGCAGGCAAAAAGGCCAAGTGCTTCCTATTATGCTTGAGAGTAAAACTTTCAACAGAAAAGAACTAAGTGTAAATGTTGAGACTTTTCCAAATGTCAAGAGTAACTGAGATATTATAGAATCTGGCCAAGATGCCATTAAGGTATCCATAGCCTACCAGGAAAGAGAGGACAGGCAGAGCAGAGTGGGGGTTTATGCTTCTGCTGTCTAAGACTTCTGTAACACAGTTGTACAAAGCCATACTGAGATGACATGTTAAGAGACCAGCCTGTGTTTTAAAGGACCAGGCCAGGGAGACACCAAGGTGCTGCCAAGGGTCAACATAGCAACTGCACAGAGACAGCACTAGGTGATCCCTGAAATTGATTCCCTTCACAAATTTGGCCAGTTTTTTTTTTTTTTTCATTTTTTACTTGATCATTATAATTTTTAAAATATTTTTGTCTTAGAGGAAACTAGGCCTTGGAAGGCTGATTTATTCTAACCCAACTCATAAAGAGTAAAACATAAGACAGAATATGAGTTTATTAATTAATAATGTAGCATTTTATCTCAGAATTCCTATGGGTCTGGACTCTGTGATGCAAACACATAATTTAGTTACACAAGAATTCAGAATATTACAAAGCTGCTAAAAGGCATGGACTGTGAGTATAGTGGAGAGGCTAAATACTGGCAATACCTAATGATATCAGACTCTGAAATCCTGAAACACTTAGAAGCACATTAATATAGGCCTGATACCTACTTTGTGGTTCAAAGAAGTAGGTCCTGGTCCTGGCCCAGGAATCCCTCTTGACAAGATGCTCCAAGATAGGTACCCCAGTGTTGGTCTCTGTAACTCTTCCTTGCCAAGCTTCAAAGACCAAGGGAACCTTTGGTGATTGAGATACATATTTGTTCATTCAGCCATAATACATTTCTAAGTATCTTCTACATGCCAAAAACTATGCCAGATACTGAGATGTGTGATTTGGTGGTGCGTTCACTATTAAAAGAAAAACTTCAGTCAAGCAAATTTAACAAAGATTTAATTGAGCAAAGAACAACTTAGGACTCAGGCAGCCCTCAGAACCAAAAGAGGTTCGGAGAGCTCATCTGAGCAACGTGGGCAGGTGGCATTTATGGACAGAAAAGGG
This sequence comes from Galagoides demidoff, assembly GCA_963574575.1. Taxonomy (NCBI): domain Eukaryota; kingdom Metazoa; phylum Chordata; class Mammalia; order Primates; family Galagidae; genus Galagoides; species Galagoides demidoff. The sequence goes on from CAUYQV010070800.1 coordinate 22,633, forward strand.
ACACGAGGCACAGAAATGGTTTGGTTTGTTACAGCTCAGCTTTGGGTCTATTTGTGCATAGTCTGCACAGTCGGTAACCTATGATTGGCTGAGACTCAGTCAGCTATTTGTTGGCAAAAATATACTCCTAAGTTAGGCTTTCAGCTTGTTTATATACTAAGCTAAGATGTAGTTCACTAAGGACTCAAGGTACAGAGTCTCTATTAGGCCCAATTTTGTTTAATTTAGCACAACCTATACCATAGCTCAGGGGAGAAACTCAGTTGGTCCTCCCTCCTTGGTCAAAGGCAAAGGCAGGATGGTTGGAAGGAAACTTCCCATGGTTGATGCATTGATTGGTGGAAGAATTCACATTCAAGCATCTTCAGAACTGAGTCTCTTTTCCACCATTCCATAGTGCTTTTAATGGAAGGTTCTGACCACATCTCATCTCCTGTCAGAGGATGGAATGCAATCTATTTTTCTTGTAAGGCCATTGTTTGCAGCAGTTACCCTTTTAAAATGAAGAAATGTGTCCCTATAGCTAAAAGAGCAGGATGCACTTGGACATGAGTAGAAGGGAGAACAGCTTATGAATAAAGCAGAGTGAGGACCTGTCTTTACACACATCCACAAATATACATACACATACAAACACAAACACTCTTTAAATGCAAAGCAAATAAATATTCTAAATCCATGCTGTACACTTTACATTTCATAATGCAAAAATATAATTTATTTATATTTACATATAATTTATATTTATATAATTTATATATATTAATATATAGATATATAATGTAGATTTAAATATATATATAAAGTATACAGTGTATGTATTTAGAATATATCTACTTATCTTGTATTTAGAAAATAGAAGACATAAACATAAGACATTTGCCTATATTCTTCCTTATTTCATCCTCTAGTAATGATAATAACAGAAGTAGCAGTTTTGGTAATAGCAATAGCAAATCCTCATAAAGTTCTTATTATGTATTGGGCAGCATCCTAGTGGTGCTCCTTCCATTGACTCATGCATATGTCCTGGTGTGTAGTTATCACGATCACCATTATTTACCCAGGGTAAATGAGTCAATTGCTTATGCTCATTATGTAGGAGGTGGCCGCAGCAAAAGCACATGGCAGGTAGATTGTTTACAAGCTCATGTTCTCACACACAAGCTCTAGAGCATTTCCCATTCTAAAGCTAGCAAGCCCCATCTCCTGCTCCCCTTGCTGGGAGGGTGAACTGCCCTGGGCTTGTGATAAGGGGGTGTTTCCTAAGCACCCCAACTCTCCAATTTCCTCTGAAATCCACTAGCAATGTGAACACAACATTCCCACAGAGCCTCAGGATGTGGCTCTGGTTGAAGAAATGCTCAGTTGATGACACACACATTGTCCCCAGATTCCCTAACAAAAGGAAATCATCCTAATAGTTATGGGGAAAAAGAAAGTGTGGGTATTAATTGTGGGACATAGAATAAAATACTCAGTACACAGAAAAACACCTGCCAGCTGGGGAGCATCAGGGATTTTCTCATCATTTGCCATCATTCTTGTTCCACCCAGCAGGAAAGAAAGGCAGCACATTAATATTTCAATGACACTCAGAATTTTAGAGTTTGATATGTATGGTTCAATTTCCACAGAGAGGTCACAGTGGGTAACAGAGAATGAGTCTCCTTCAGTGTGGCCACCCCTTAATTTAGATGCCTGGGCACTTGAATTTACCTCTATAATAATGCTTCTGAGGCTGTGTTGCTATTGTTTGTATACCCACCTGTCACTTTTACTATACAGTAAAGTCTTACAGTCAAATGATTTCTTTATATATTTTTCTATCTTTAATACAAGCCCAATATCTGGCTATAGATATTTAGAATAAATAAGTGAGTTAATTAATTTAAAAGCATAACTGTTGACCGCTGCAAGCTCTGTACTTCTGACTCAGCCAAAACATTTTCTCCCTGATAATTTTGAAAAATGTCAACTTCTACAGTTCATTTGTGTCCCCCACTCTCCTTCAAGATGGTGGCCCCAGCTTTCACTTTATCTGAGCTTTACAGTTTGCAAAGAGCTTCTATGCGTAGAAGGCATTTTTGTTCATTCATATTCATCACAAGTGTGTTTCAGTTTGCACTTCCAAAATAAATGTATTCTTAGCTTTGCAAAGGCTATATATCTCCCTATTTTCTATGAACTTCAGTGTATTGTTGCATGAAGAACCAGAAGGTCACTATGAAAGTTTTGAGACAGACTGTGTTATGCTCCATGATTTCACTCCTGAGAAACCCAGTCAGCAGCGTCCTTTCTGATTCATCCGTGCAAGTTTTAACTTGCTCAACTTATCTGTGTTGCTGGGAGGGCTTCGTTGTTTCTGGCCACACTGATTTTATGTTTCTTGATTTGTGTGTATCTCAATACTTCCATAAAGACCCACATAAACAATTTCACAAAAGCAAAGCATCTCAAGAAACTGCAGCTATCCTTTCACCAAATGTGTAACCATATTATAGGTACCCAGCCTCAGCTGGCGTATTTGTTCAGAAGAAAGTCATAGATTTCTGCACTCACAGTGGCAAGACAGTACATCCAAAGTGAGGTCTATTAAGACTCATAGGTGGGTGTAGGCCTGGAGACACAGTGCACAGGGCTCCCTCAGTGCTCTGGACCGTGAGAAACCACGTGTGCTCTGGAGCCAGACAGCCCCAAGTATGAGACATGGCTCCACCACATGACTTCCTGGTACTATTAACTTGGCTAAATCCTTAACATCCCAATTTCTTCAGCTAGAAAAGGCAAACAATTAGCTATCTAGTGATCAGGTTTGTAGAAGGGGTTGAATATGGTGACATATGAAAAGCATTATAGCAAGTTGGTACCAGGTATATGTTTTTAAAATGTCATCAGATATTATGATTATCATTATTATTTTTATATAGTTAACTATCAGACTGCTAAAGGTCTATTTCTTTGTGGATTACCAATGTGCTAATTGGATATACTTTGTCACTGGTACTTTTACATTTTTGAAATATTTTAAAATTCAATATGTGCTTTCAGGTAGCTATGGAAAGAGGGATTTGTCTTTCTTACTTGGAAAGAAGGATTACTCTCAGTTGATAATGAATTATGGTCAGTGGCAGAAGAACTGACCGTGTCCCTCTATTAGGTTGAAAATAAGAGAAGAATATGAAAAAGCCTGCATATTCTGAGTTATATAACCCTTTGTCTGAAGTACACGTGTGAACTTAGCTGTGGGCATATCTAGCCGCTGTAATCCAGCCACTTTCTGTTTCTGAATCATCGAATAAAGAACAAAAGCATAAATAAGAGCACAAACCCTCCTCATTTATTTTCCGTTTGTCTTCTCATTGTAAAATGTAATTAAATGTATGTCCCCCCCACCCCCACTGAAGCCTCTAGTCTTTCTAACCTCTGAGAGAATTTCTGGAAACTCAGCTTGTTAGGATAAAAAGCTTCAAGCAATTACTAGTTTCCTATTTTCCTGATTAAAGCCTGTCTTTCAAAAAGTGCTACCTCTTAACTCTTTAAGTTTTTAAGCTTCTAAACTCTTAGCCTAGGTTTTCTCCCTTCAATTGAATCAAACAGGGCACTGATAACGGCCCCCTCTTTCATCTGTGGATACCCAGGTCTTTCTGCCTGGTCAGCAGAAGTGCAGCAGCAGCATGCTGCGCAAGCTCACTCCCTTCCTGTCCCCTCCCCCGTACCTATCCTGGATCCTACCGGCCTGCCTGGTTGACCACAGTGAGCTTTGGTGTAGGATTCTAGTTTCTGTGAAAACTCGTCAGTGATTTAATGCTTGTGGAGCCTTTGGGAAATCAGACTGTGTGACAATTTTAACTGTCGGGTTACCAAATGCAATGACACTGTTTTTTCCACAGCCGTAGCACTCCCTGATTCTGAAATGTGCTTCTTGGAGAGGACGAGAGGGAAAGTGCTATTCCTGGGACGGAACGGAGAACCTGAGGATCAGAGAACTACCTCACTTCTCCTGAATGGCAGGGGCAGAAGGGATGTTGGGCTAGAACCTTCCAGCTGTGTTCTGGGTTATCAGCGTCTGGGAGCGGGGCCTCCGAACCTCGGGCTCTCTGCAGGTCAGCAGCACCACCCTGGTCCGGACCCCAGACCTCCACGTTGTCGTACACCACCTGGCTTCGTGCTGGGATGGGCATCAGCTCTGTCACCCAGGAAGAGCAAACACAACCTCTCTCAGGCTTCAGATGGGAAGCAAGTGACCAAAGCAGATGAGCAGGGCCTAAAGGCCAGGGGCTCCAAGCATGGTCGCTCATTAAGTACAGAACAGTGAGCAGATGTGCCAGGTCGCTGCCTCAGCCAAGCCAGAGAGGACAGAGTGAGAGCGTAGGCTCCATCTGAGTCCCCGTGCATGGTCGCAGAGCCCACCGGCCTCCGTGACTCTGACTCTCCCCTGGCTCCCACGTTATTTCAGAGTATCCCAGAATTAATTCCAAATTTCCCTTAACTTGTCTCCTCAGCTGCCATAGGACACCTGACATTTTTCTTTCCCTCCCATTAAACAGTCTCTTTCATTGATGTCACCCAAGAAAGTTTGTGAGTTCACTTCTGATAATGCAGCTGTGGCCATCTCCTGCAGCTCCTCCCAGCGGGAAGGCGGCACTGTGCCCTCGGCTGCTGCGGCTCTGGGACAGCGGGCTGAGGGCCACACACAACTACACACAGTCATGCATAGACTCAGACACAAAGCCACACACAGACACAACCATGCGTGCACCCAGACAGACACACAGGCACACAGGACACATACAAACACACATAGATTGACACATAGACACAGTGACACACACTCGCACAGACACAATCATACACACAGCTACAAACACGGCCATACACATACATGCAGACAGATGCACAGAGACACAGGAACACATACAAGCACACATAGATACACCCACAGACACTCACACCGCCACACACATAGCCATATGCAGATGTACGCACAGACACAGGGATACAAAGAGACACCCGCACACATACATAGATACACACAGACACTCACACAGCCACATACATGTAGATGCGCACAGATACACATAAAGGCAACTACATATGCAAATACACACAATGCACAAAAACAGAAACCCACGGCCACACACAAATGCATACAAACATGTACATGTAGAAACACACAGATGTCCAGACACACACACAGGCACACACAACCTGAGGCAGCACAGGGATGCACACCCAGACACATCACATGGACACACATGAAGACACAGACACACAGCCTCACACAAACTCAGGGTCCCCCACAGATGCACGCAGACACACCCACAGCCCTGCACACAGAGGCGCACTCACGACCATGGCTGACCACACACCCTTGGTCCAGCCTCTGTCACAATGATATACCAAGAGTGCTGCCTTGTGTTTACTTCTCCGGTGGACATTATATCTTTTTACATAAAAATTACCTCATTATTCTTCACCCTCTTCATGTCAGGATCTAGGGCAGGCCTCTGATACGGCAGACAAGAGGGCTACAGATAAAAGGCCCAATCCCCGCCAATCTGCACCTGCTCAGAAGCCCTCTGAGCCCTTGTCCTTGGCACCTTGGGTGATATAGACCCAATTCATGGATGCTTTTCTGGTAGCACTTCCCTCCCTGCTCTCTTCCCCTGGGCCACTGAGCAAATGTTACAGTTACAGTGTCACTGACACTGCAGCTGTGTTCACACCACCAAATGCATCTGAGGATTGAACCGGTCAGAGCCCTCACCTGGGAATTTGGAATCCACTTCCGAGGGTTCATGCCATGGCTGAGATACTCCAGGCTGCAGGGAGGACACACAAAAAATTCTGGATGTAGAGCACAATGCCCCTCCGCCCTGGGTGACCGGGGAAGGCCAGCCTGTAGAAAGACGGGAGCACAGGGCGTTTCCAGACTGGTGAGTCCAAGCAAGGCCGAGAAGGACCCCGCAGGCTGGTGGGCTCTGGTGCTAGGAATCTGGCTGCATCCCCACACTCATTTTCCACCAGAAAGGAACCAGAGGAACATGTGCTATAGGAGTAGATGATTGCTCTGAAGCTTCTGGCAAGTAATTTAAATTCAGAAAAAGCAGGACTTGCAAAGATTCTTACAAAATCAAATATATACCTTTCTATATAATGAATACATATAAATCTATCATGTATCCATATCTACATCTATATCCCAGTAAATATTTTTAAGCAATTAAAGCTAAATACACATGAACTAAATATCTACATAAGATATATAAACTAAATATCTACATAATCTTTTATAAGATTATGTTCTTTCTATTTGTTTGGTTTAAAATACCATTTTTGTTGTAAATATTCTTTGCCTAAAAATCAAAGCACCACTACTAGCACATGTTTGCATTTTTAAGCAACTGGAGAATCCATGATTGCAGGCACTCACTAGTGTACCTGCCCTGGCCCTGTGGTTCTTCTCCAAAACCACATTCTCCTGAAAATTCCAGAGTTTTAAACTTAGCTTGTAACACACACGCACACACACACACACACGCATGTGTGTGCCAGTTTCTCCTGAGACAGTGAACCTGCCCATGGTCCCTCTTTCTCCAGAGCCTGCCTGTGCTGGCTTCCCATTGTCATTAGGGGGCCTTCCATTCAGCACCAGTGCCATGAAGATAAGACTCAGACCTGGACACATCACTGCTGGTTTGCCAACTTGCTTTTATGCCCAGGACATCTGTGGGGCAGCAACACATTAGGGTTCTCCAGCTCTTCACTCCGGTTTTGGCTTCTTTAAGCTCAAGCTGGCTGTGGGCCCTTCACATGACACCAACAGCACATGTCACACCACTCCACCCAGCACAACCTCTAGCTTGGGAATGGCTGTAACCATCGGAGCTCAAGCTGCTTGGCCCACTTGGCCTCCCTCATTTTGATCTTTGAGCTCCTTAGATTACCTGCCCTCATTCACACTTTATTTCTCATGGACATGGGCTTCTACGCTGTGCTCTCCTGGCCTTGTTCTTTCTCTCCCAAGCTGTGCTTCCTTCTCACTGGATGCAGCCTTGATTCTTGGCTGAGATAGCTTGTCTCCATCCTTGAGCATTTCTTGTGATCTGTGGACCTTAGCTGGAAGTGTGCTGCTTAGGGGACTATCCCTCAGTGTTGGCCTAAGCCTCACATAGACTAATGTAATTTTGTGACTGTTCATATAAGACATAGTTCACAAGCAGTAGAGAAATTGCTGTTCCCAGTAACATGCCTAAAATCAGATATTGTTTTTCAATTTCAAGAAACTGATTCATTTACAGTTTTAAGTATGATTGTATGTATTTTAATATACAATTTAAGAGAGTCCAACCCAAGAGACCTCAAGTGAACCAGAAAGAAAAAACCACCACTTGAGCGAGGCGGGTAAATTGTGAGTGTGCACCTGGAGCAAGCCAACCGCTTGTTCTGATGCACAACTGAAGAGGCAGAAATCTGTCCAACACTGGAAATAAATCTTTCTTGTTTGGTTAACTATGAAAAAGCCTGTCAGTCTCAACTGCGGTTCAATCATGACACCTTCACCTTCATTTGGGCTACAAAGTGGTATTCTTTGCTTTTCAACCTAAAGCAGTGTGAGGGTGTGCTTCCCCTGTAATAGAGCTGGTGGAAGCCAAGCAGTGATGGAGCTTCAGAGTCTGAGGATGTAAAGAGAGCAGAAAACAGTGCCCCTGTCTACCCTGAGCTCTCCCTGTGCAAGTTCCTTGCTCAACTTCCCAGCACTGCTCTGATGTGCTCATCTGGGCAATCCTGGCATGGGCCTGGTCAGGGTCTCACCAGTTCCCCCATGCAAATGTGACTCCACCCAGTTAGGCCTGCCGGCTTGCCACCATGGATGACACACAATCTCGCTGTCTAAGGATGGTGGCTCCTGCCTGGTTCTTTCCACAGATCTTACGGTTCATCAGGGGTGCTGCAAACTAGGGCCAGCCCAGGACCATGTTTCTGCATCTACCAGAGCAATTCCAATTTTAAAATTTTTTTTCCTATGTAATAAGTTCACCTCCCTAGTGATGTTTTGTTTGACATTTACATAATATTATTAGCAAATAAAACCACAACTCTGGGGGAAGATGTTGGTCCTTTTTAATACTAGGGTCAGGATCTCAGAGAAAAAATTGAAACCTCATTAGATGCTATAGGATGAAGCACTGTGTGCATATTTAATTACAGTGCTTAGAGATTTTTTCTTTTCATTAATATAGTTAAACTAATAAGAACTAATAAGGCACATAGAAATTAAACAGACAACACTTTTTTAGACTAGAGACAGTGTTGTATAAAAATGTAATAGTGAAGTACGTAATGGCCTTCAGTCCAGGAATTCAATATTCTGGTAAATGTCACAGATCTCATTTGGATGTCAGAGAATAACACAACATAAACAGTATCCTTTCCTTAGCATTGAAGATAAATGAAAACAAAATTCAGGATTGCATTTAACCAGGCAGGAATCACACAAAATTTAGAATACATTTTATCTGAAAAAGAAATTACTTTTAATTACACTCCCTAAAATGATAATTATATAACAAATAAACTAGCAAGATGTGTTAAGGATTGAGTACATCCTTATTTCCTTTTTTCATTTTTCATTTTTATTTACTCTTTACATTCTTTAATAATGGTAAAGCTCTGTGTTCTCTCCAACACAGTTTTAAAGCTGATTCTTTATACACACATGTGCTCCATGTGCTATAAGCCAAAATAATTAGTATTCAGACTCGTGATGCAAATTTCTGCAAATCCCTACATGTCACTGGCTAAAACTAAACAGCACTGTTTCTTGTCTTTTTACTTAAATCTGGGAACGATATTTGTTAATATACTTTATACATTACTTGAATGCATGTTGTATATGTGCATATATTCACATCCCTATTAAAGTATATCTAAATATTCTCCTGGGGCTGGAGATTCCCCAAAGATCTGAGTTACAGAGCCTCAAACTGCATAAGTAGTTTTGGGGAAGCCCTGACTTCACTAACACCTGGTTTTGAGACTTGAAATCCAACTTTTCTCAAATCCCTTCCTTACAAAACCAAAGTAAGGAATGGAAAGGACAGAAATGCATTCTGCTGGGAGTTCTGGCCTCTCATAGGAGAGTGACTGACTCACCTTCAGTGCCCCAAGCGAGTTTCAGAAGGCAGAGGCATTCATGTTAGTGAGTATAGGAATGACTGGGCCCAGGCCGGCCTCCTTCCCTGATATCCTTCCTCACTTATTATTGGGACAGTGCACATGAAATTTTCAGTGAATTCCAGGACATGGAAAAGTTTGGGGTGGGGAAATGGCTCTATATCCCCAGAACCAAGGTAGTCCCTTTCTAACTTTATCCAATTTAATCATTATTGTTTATTAAACATATGTCAAACACTTTTTTTTTTTTAACAGACTGAGTAAGATCTCGTCTATAGTCTTTAAAGAAGAGCTTTGCCAACTAAAAGAGGCAAGCCTAAGAAGGTACAGTGTCTTGCCATGGGGGTATTCTTGCAGACATAATGAAAAAAAAAAAAAAGGGAACTGCAGTTAATCTTATGAAGAGTTGGAAGATGGTTGCAAAGGGGTTAACTTTCAGATTTCTATTTGTAGGATTAAGGAGTTGTTGGGCAAAGTCTCATATCAGGCAATGGGTCTGGGACAAGCTGTAGCAGGTGCGTGGGAACTCAGATGTGTGAAACAGGAAGAAATGGCAGGAGGGCAGTTTTGAGGTCTGTTTGCAGAGTAAACTGAATATCCAAGTCAAAGAAAAATATGTAGATTTTTACCTTGTAAAAATCACTAAAGAAGTTCAAGCATGGAACTGATAATGTTTGGCTTATTTTGAAAGATAAATGTGTCATACTATGATTGTGCTGAGTGAGAAGAGACTGGTTCCAGGATTGTAGCTGGGCCTCTTGAAAATTTAGTACCAGGGCATGTTTAATGACTTACATATAATGTAAAATTGGACTTGGCCCTTGGTTGTCCATACATGGTAACAGCTTTCTTCCTGCTCAGCACCCCTTGTTCCCCTAGCAATTATTAACTGTGATGCACTACTTCTTTGTCAAGTGGAAGGAGGTAACTCTAGGGTCACAAGGAGAATCTGTGAGTTAGTTTGGCAGAAAAATGATTGCCCCTGAAAAAGTTGCAAATATCTGCTGACATCCACAAGTCTAGTACTCAAGGCTTTATCTGAGATTAAAAACAAAACAGACTTCTCCATACCTTCTTCCCCACCCCATATAAAAGTTCACTGTGCCATTTCTGTGACAAGACAGATCAAAGAGATCTTGCTCTCCTCTCTTCTCATTTTGGCCAAACAGACTTTTCTCTATATCCAAGCACCAGTGTCCCAGCATTTTGCTTTAGCTGTGCTTGGGTACACAAGCCTAAATTTGGGGGTTTGAAGTAGGATAATCCATTAATTTAACCAATATTTTCACATTGTGTCAGATACTGTTGACAGAACTGGGTACACAGCATTGAACAAAGAAGGCAAGGCTACCTGTCTTCATGGAGCTCAGCTTCTGGTGAGAAGGCAGATGGAACACGCAAGGTAAATATGCACCCTGGAATCTAGCACTTAGGAGCCTCAAAGTCTTCACTCCACCTCAGAACAGATAAAAAGCTGAACAAACTACTGTAATCAACAACTCTTTTTAGATCTATCAGAGAAGTTGGGACACAGGGAAAATTGTTTCTCAAAATTGGAGAGACAGGCAATAATTCCCAGCAGAAACTGAAATATAATTGACAAATTGCTAGAGGCTCCAGCATAGCTAAATCTTAAGAGTTAAAAACTCTGGGGGTGGTATAGTTGCAGGCAAGGCCCCCATAACTTATGAGAGTTTTATATCCAAGAACTTAATTAGCTTTTCAGGGTAAGTAGCAGAGACAAATTCTTTTGTGTTTCTAGTAGGGAGAGTAGAGGAGGAGCTGAAATACAGCAGAGTATTCTGTTCTTTTTAGCAATGCTTGTTTGCTTCAAGAGAACACTTCTATCAGAACCTAACCTACTGGGGTTTTAACGAAGCTTAACTGACCAGGTCTTGTCTCAACTATGGGGGTGGGGAGAAGAACTAAGAAACACTTGTGAAGTTCACAGCTAAGGAACATGTTCATTAAAAGATTAAGACCAAATCATAATGCAAAATTCAACTATTTGCTGTACTATAAGAAACCCATGTTAAATATAAAGGCACATGTACACTAAAAGTAAAGGATGGAGAAATATAATCGCACCAACACTAATAAAAAGAAGTCTGGAGTGGCTGTGTTAATCTTAGACAGAACAGACTTCACTTCAGAAGTGAAGAGTGAGGAAAAATTACCGAGATAAAGAGAAACACTAAACAAACTATAAAAGCGTCAATTCTATAAAAAGATGTGATAATCCCTAATGTTTATGGCCCTAACAACAGAGTGTCAGAATGTGTGAGGCAGAAACTGATAGAACTACAAGGAGAAAGAGACATCCGCTTTTGGACTTGGAGACAACCACACCCCTCTATCAGAAATAGACAAGCCCAGCAGGCAGAAGATCCAGAAGGAAATGACTAACATCACCAGCACCATCAATCAGCTGGATATAACTGACATCTTAGACTGCTTCCTTTAACAACAGCAGTCATACACCCTTCTCAAGCTCACATGAGACAACCAAGATAATCCACATTCTTGGCCATAAAGCACACCTTAACAAATTAAAAATAGAAATTACACAATGTCTGTTCTCAGATTGCAATGAAATTGAACTAGAACTCAAAAGCAGAAAGATAGCTAGAATAATTTTGAAAGAGTCAGACAGTAAACATCATACTTGTAAGTAATACAAGGGTCAGAGAAGAAATCTCAAAAAAAATTTCAAAACATATGTTAAACTAAAAGAAAATGAAAATATGGCCTATCAAATTTTTGGGACTCAGAGAAGTCAAGGCTAAGAGAAAAATTTCTATTTTTCTGATGTCTATTTCTGATAGAGGGGTGTGGTTGTCACCAAGCATAACACTGACTGCGTATGTTAGAAAAAGAAAATATATCTAAAAATTAATAATCGAAGCTTCCAACTTAGGAAACTAGGAAAAGACAGCATAAATTAATTCTAAACTAAGAAAATAAGAAAGAAAATATAAGAAACATTAGAGCAGAAGGAAATAAAATTTGAAAACAGGAAATCAGAAAAAATCAATAAGAGCTGATAAAAGAATGAGGGGATCTTCTGTCTGCTGCACTATCAATACAGATGTGTCAAAACATCCAAACATACCCCATGAATATGCATAGTTACAATGTGTCAAGGAAAGGGAAGAAAGAAAGAAACAGAAGGAGAGAAGAAAAGAAAATAAAGAAAACCAAAAGAGCTGATTCTTTGAAAAGATGGATAAAATGGGAAGCCTGTAATCATGATAACTAAGAAAACAGAGAACACAAAGTACTCATAGCAGAAATGAAAGGCTAGGTGACTACAGACTCTGGTCATTAAAATAATAATAAAATAATACTATGAGCAATTATGTGCCCACAATTTTGATAACTTATATGAAATGGATGAATTATTTGAAAAATATAATCTGCCAAGAGTCACACTAGAAAAGATATACACTCTAAATACAAGTATGTATATTGAAGAAATTGAGTCCAAGACAAGTAGCCTTCCAAGACAAAAAGTATCAGTCACAGATGGGTTCACTTGTACACTCTACTGAGCAATGAAAGAGAAAAAAAAAAAAATTCTCTATAATTGCTTCCAGAAGATAGAGGTAGAGGGAATACTTTCCAAATCATTCTAATTCTGAGACCAAAATCACCATAAGCTAAAACTAGACACAGATTTACAAGAAAAACTACAGACTAATATCTCTCATAAATATAGGTGCAAAAGTTTTCAATACCATAATACCAAACTGAGTTTAACAGTATGTAAAAAGAATTACACACTAAGACCTAGAGATATTTAACCTAGGTAGGCAAGGCTGGTTCAACGTTAGAAAATTAACACAATCCATCATATCAACAGAAAAATACCACATAATTATATCAAAAGATGCAAAGAAAACATTTGAGACAAGCAAACATCCATTCATGATAAAAAAAAAGTCTTAGCATATTAAAGGATGGAGAGGAATTTGCTCTCTTGATAAAGAACATCTACAGAAAAACCTACAGCTAAGGTCATATTTAATCATGGTCATTACATGTCTCCCCAGTGAGATGAGGAATCAAGATGTCTCCTCTCAACGTTATTTTTCCACATTGTACTGACAGTTTTGGCTAATGAATTAAGACGAAAAGAGGAAATAAAAGTATACAGATAGAGAAGGAAGAAATAACATTGTTTTGTTTATAGATTACATGCAGAAAATCTGAAAGAATCCATCAACATTTCCTGGAACTTTTATAAGGTATTATAGCAGCTTTGCAGGATATAAGGTCAATACACAAAAATCATTCTCTCACCTATGTACTAGCAATGGACAAGTGGAATTTTATATTAAAAGCACATTGCCATTTACATTAACACCCCCCAAAATTAAATACTTAGGTATAAATTGAACCAAACATGTGCTAGCCCTACATGAAGAAAGCTGCAAAATATTGATGAAAGAAACCATAAGATAACTAAAGAAATGGAGAGGCATTCCATGTTCATGGATAGAAAACTCAGTATCATAAAGACATAGTTCTTTTTAACTGGATCTATAGATGCAATGAAATCCCAATCAAAATCTAGCAAGGCCCAGGAGTAGAGGCTCATGGCTATAATCCTAGAACTTTGGGAGGCCAAGGTGGGAGGACTGCCTGAGGTTAGGAGTTTAAGACCAGACTGAGTGACATAGTATGGCCCTGTTTCTAAAAGAAAGAAAGCAAGAAAGAGAAAAAAGGAGGGAGGGAGGGAAAAATTACCCAGGCATGGTCCTGCACAGTTGTAGTCCCAGCTGAGGTGGAAGGATCACTTGAGCATAGAAATTCATGAATTCAGTGAGTTAGTGCCACTGCACTCATGCTTGAACAACAAAGTGAGATTCTGTCTCAAAAAAACGAAAAACAAACAAATGAACAAACAAAAAAACTAGCAAGATGATTCCTGAGTCTTGTATGTAAACAACCTTGTTATAAAATTTATATGGAGAGGCAAATGACACGATAGTCAACTCAAAACTGAAGAAAAAGAAAAGGCAGAATATTGGCACTGCCTGACTTCAAAAATTACTACAAAGCTATAGTAATCATGGCAGTGTTGTATTGATGAAAGAATGGACAAATATGTCAGGGGAACAAAAAACAAAGCTCAGAAACAGAACACATAAAGATGGGCAAATGAGAAAAAGACAAGAAAATGAAGAAATTATGGTCTTTCAACAAATAATTTTGGAACAAAGGGACAAGCTACAAGCCAAAAATGAAAATAAAATAAAATAAGAAAATGAAGGAAGAGAGAAGAAAGAATGCAGCAGCAGACCTCATATTCTTCAAAATATTAATTCAAGATAGACCATAGACCTTAATATAAACTACAGAACTATGAAACTCTCAACACATGAGAAACAGTTAGATTTCTAGATAATTATGGTGATAATTTTTTAGATACAATACAATAGCAAATGCATGATCCCTGAAGTAAATAATGAATAAGCTGTATTTTGTTAAACTTAAAATTTCCTCCTTTGCTCCAGACACTATCAAGAGAACAAGAAAACAAGACAGACTAGGAGGAGATATTTTCAAAGGCACGTTTGATAAATGACTATCAGCCAAAATATGAAAAGAATTCTTCAGATTCAACAAGAAGGAGAACAAGGGACACAGGGAAAGAACAGGGGAAAAACCCAAACAAACCTCAGCAAAGAAGATATAGAGATGGCAAATAGCAATGAGAAAAGACGCTGAGCATCACCTGTCACCAGGGAACTGCGGATTGAAACAACAATGAGATGCCACTTCTCATCTGTTAGGATGGACAGAATTCAAAACACTGTCACCACCACCAAATTCTAGTGAGATGTAGAGCAACAGGAAGGCTCATTCATTGCTGGTGCGAATATAAAATAGTACAGCCACTTTGAAAGAGATATTAGCAATTTCTCCCAAAACTAAAGATATTCTTTCCTTATGCTCCAGCAATTTCACCTCTTGGTATTTACCCAAATAAGTTAAAAAACTTATGTGCACACAAAAGCCTGAACATTGATATTTACATCAGCTTTATTCATAATTGCCAAAACTTGGAATTAACCAATTAACCAAGATGTCCTTCAGTAAATGAAAGAATAAATAAACTGTGTCACAGACAGGCACAGTTGGGATGATATTCGGTGCTGAAAAAATGAAGGCAAGTGAGGTGTCTTGCAACTGTAGGAACTTCAGCAAGCCTGAAGCTAAAAGTTCACTTGAAACCAGGAGTTTTAAGTCTATATGGGCAAAATAGTACCCTATATCTAAAAAAAAAAAAAAAAGAAAGAAAGAAAGAAAGAAAGAAAAAGGAGTATCAAGCCATGACAAGATATAGAGAGATCTTAAATGCATACTGCTAAATGGAGAAATTTAATAGGACAAGAACTATATGTGTCCAATTCCAAATTTATGATATTCTGGAAAAGGCAAAACTATGGAGAAAATGATCTGTAGTGCCCGGAGTTAGGGGTGAATCAGTGAAGTGTCATTCAGCTAGTCTGTCTGATATTATATTTGTGGACACATGTCATCACACATTTGTCCAAACCCAGAGGATACAACACCAGGAGTGAACCCTAATATACATACGGATTGCGGGTGATATTGATGTTGCCATGTGGGTTTACCAACTGTAACGAATGTACCTTCTGGCCAGGGTGTGCTGATCATGGGCAGGCAGTGTGTGTGGATGAAGGGAGGAGGGTAATGGCAATACCTTGTACCTTCTGTTCAGTTTGGCTGCGAACCTAAAATTCTCCAAAACAAAATGACATATGTTAAAACAAATTCTATGTAATATATGGGAAAGTGGTAAGTGCTAGATAAGAGCGAGATAGGAGGAAAATAAAGCAGGGGAGGCAGGTTGAAACCCTGGGAGTTATGAATTTAGCTCGATATGACCTTACTGAAAAGGTGATATCTTTGTCAGCTCCTGCAGTAAGCAAGGGAGAGAGCCATGTGGACATCTGTGGTGACACATGCAGGAAGGGAAGCCCATGTGCCGAGGTCACTGCACATCCAGATGGGAGACCTGGTATGTGACCAGCACATGGGAGCTGGAACTTCTTACACGGGGTCCCACAGGTGTCTGAAAGGCTTTGGTGTTTACTCTAGGGTGTAGGGAGTTACTGGAGCTTCAGGTAAAATGTGCTTAAAACTAATCTAAATAAGAGAGGAAATGAGTCTGAACGAAGACACTGCCAAAGGAAGTAACCAGTGGGGGGAGAAATGTGTGAGGAGTTGTTGAGGAAGGACGGCAGAGCGTGCTACTGAGGAAGGCTAAGATTTGGGCCATTACAAAGATTCTGAGATACACTAAAATCAAGAATCATAAAATCTATAGCTCTCAAGCAAAAGATACAAATTAATTCTAGCCCAAAAATATGGGGAAGGGGTGGCGAAGGGGAGGGGAGAAGGGTGGATGGGTGGTGGGAGGGGGAAGGGAAAGATTACCTATACATCTGTCTAACAAGGGTACAAGTGAACTTTTCTAGAACTAGAATATAAATGTGTTGATACAATGATCAACCAAATGACATGAAAGTTATGCTAACCAGCTTGATGAAGGTGTTTCAAATTGTATATGAAACAGCACAGTGTACCCCATGTTTGCATCAATGTATACAGAAATCAATTAATAAAAAAATAAAGAAAGAAAGAAAGAAACAAAAAGAACCAAAGAAAGAAAGAAAGAAAAAAAAAGAAAACCAAGAGATGAAACTTAACATTTTACAACCACCTAATCTTTGATAAAGCAAACAAGAACATACAGTGTTGCTTGTCAGACTCCCTACTCAATAAATGGTGCGGGGAGAACTGGTTATCCACATGCAAAAACCTGAAACTGGACCCACACCTTTCTCAACTCACAAAAATTGATTCATGATGGATAAAAGACTTAAACTTAAGGCATGAAATGGTAAAAATCCTCAAAGAAAGCATGAAAAAGGCATTTGAAGATATTGGACTTGGGAAAGACTTTATGAAGAAGATCTCTGCAGCAATTGGAACAACAAAAATAAACAAATGGGACTTAATTAACTGAAAAGCTTCTGTACAGCTAAGGAGACAATAACCAGAGCAAACAACCTACACAATGGGACAGGATTTTTGCATACTTTGAATCAGAAAAAGCTTGGCAACTAGAATCTACAGAGAACTCAAATTAATAAACATACATCTTAATAAAGAGCCAACAATCCCTTAAATCACTGGGCAAGAGATAGAACCTCCCTTAAAGAAGACAGCAAATGGCTAACAAACATATGAAAAATGGTCACATCCCTACTTATTAGAGAAATGCAAATAAAAACCACCCTGAGATATCCTCTGATCCCAGTAAGAGTGGCCCACATCACAAAATCTCAAAACTGCAGATGCTGACGTGGATGTGGAAAAAATTGCAAACTAATTCCTTCCTTTTTGGAGAACCCTCAAAGAACTCAAACTAGACCTCTTCTTTGATCCTGCAATCCCATTACTGAGCATCTACCAAGAAGAAAAACGTCCTTTACCATAAGGACACTTGGAAGTAGACTGTTTATTGCAGCTCAATTTACAATCACCACAATATGGAAACAGCCTAAATTCCCCCCAACCCAGGAATGGATTAACAAGCTGTGATATATATATATATATATATATATACACACACATATATATGTATGTATATACCATGGAATACTATTCAGCCATCAAAAAAGATGGAGACTTTACATCTTTCGTATTAACCTGGATGTAAGTGGAACACATTATTCTTGGTAAAGCATCCCAAAAATGTAGAAGCAAGAATCTTATGTACTCAATTCTGACATGAGGACAATTAATGACCTAATACATGGTAGGGGGTGTGGGAAGGAGAGAGTAGAAAGAGGAAGGGAGGGTTGGGGTAGGGGGGGTCACAGTCTTTAACACACCTTTTGGGGGTGGGACACAATTATAAGAGGGACTTAACCTAACAAATGCAATCAGTATAATCTGGTTCTTTGTATCCTCAATGAATTCCCAACAATAAAAACAAAAGAAAAAAAGTCACTTAAATTAAAGATCCAAACAGATATTTCTCAATAGAGAGCATAAAACTGGGCAAACATGTATGTGATAAAACTGCTCAACATCACTACACAGCCAAGAAATGCAAATCAAATCTGCAACGGGATATCTGCTCACCCCTGTGAAAAAGCTTTTATCCATAAGACAGACAATAATGAATGCTGGCAGTTATGTGGATATAGGGGAACCCTCTTTTTTGGTGTGAACGTAAATTAGAATATCCAATGTGGTGAACAGTATGGAGGTTCATCAAAAAACTAAAAATAAAACTACCAGTGTAATAACAGAAAAAGTAAGAAAAAGTCATATGATCCTATCAATAGATACAGAAAAAACAATTGACAAAACCCAACACCCATGTAAGTTAAAAAACTCTTATAAACTAGAAATAGTGGGTAACTTCTTCAAAAAAGAACAACTATAACAAACCTACAGCTAGCAACATATTATAATTGGGAGTCTGATACTTTCCTCAATATTAGAACCAAGTAAGGATCTTCCTGTTCGTTACTCCTGCTTGTCAGCATACTAGAACGTCTAATTAAAGTAATAAATAATTTTTTTTTTTAGACCCCAAGATAAAATCTTCCATAATCATAGATTTTTCTTGAAAGAAAATGAGAGTTGGGTGGGTGGCACTTGTACCCTCACCTCCCCTTTGTGCTTTCCCTGCAGCAGAGAGAGGAAAAAGCAAGAGGAAGGAGAAACAGAAGAGAAGAGAGAAAACCCATTGGAAAATTAGTCCCACAAAACTGGCGTCGTCCAGGGGCCTTCCCACCTGCCCCCCTAAAGTAATAAATAAAAAATGTTACATCCACTTTGGAAGAGAGATTGCAAAAATCTGTAGATAAATATTTATAGAAACTTTATCCATAACTGGCAAAAGTTGGAAGCAATCAAGATATCCTATATTAAAGGAATTGATAGACAAAACTGTGTAAATCAGTACAATGAAATGTTATTCCGTGATTAAAATAATCTATCAAACAATTAAGAGAAATGAAGAAAAGTTGAATGCATACAGCTAAGTGAAGACAGCCAAGCTGAATAGGCTATGTACTGTTTTAGTCAAAGAATATGACATTCTGGAAAAGAAAATATTATGGAGAAAATTAAAAGTTTAGTGGGCTCTTAGGGTCACAGGAACAACTTAGGGGGTGAAAATATTCTGGATGAAACTGGAATAGTGTATGTATAGCATTAAGTATTTGTTGAAACCCATAAACTTTAACAATGAACCATAATCTAGACTATGGACTTTGATTAATGATGATAAATGAATATTGATTTACTAACTATTACAAATATGCCACACAAAAAAAGTTGTTAATACATAATAGAGGAAGCCATGAGGGTGGGGAGGAGGGAAGGATATATAGGAAACCTACTTTCTGCTCAATTATTTTCTCTAAACCTAAAACAGTTCTAAACAATAAAATGTAGTAATTAAAAAGTAAATACAATGTAAAAATCAAATGGGATTCCATGAAACAATATTTGTTTTATATGTATGTGAAACAAGTTTAAAATTTGTGATACATAATTCCTAGACATTAATAAGAAAAATCTCAAGAGAAAAATGGACAAAATTTACAAACAATTCATATGGGAAAGGGGGCTCATGGGGTATCTTGTTTTCTTATTTCTTCCTTGTGTTTTTATCCCAAGCTTACTAGTGGTCGTATAAAGTTCTCAGGAGTTTGTGGATGTTTAGGGCTGATTCTTTCTCTTCTGGAGCACGATTTTAGCTCCTTTCCAGTTTTCCTCCTTGAAATAATATCAGTTCATCCATTTATAAATGATAGGTGACCTTTATATAATGGTCCACCTATTATTTGATGGTCCACCTAATAAGGACCACCTATTATTTCTCTACCATTTGGAGCTGTGATTCCTGACAGCAGTCCACGTACCACACATGAGTAACATACTCAGGACCCCTGAACAAAGGCCATGTGCTCCAAATTCTGAGTCTGTCTGTCCTCAGCCTTCAACACAGGTGCACTCAGCATCAGATGCCAGGGTAACTTCCTGATGGTGCCTCTTAGACATAAACAGTTGCCGTTGGCCCCACAAGTCACAGCTGCCAAAGGTTTTGAGCTTTTCCTGATGCTGATGACTTCTAAGGTTGGCAGATATGCTCTAAAATCAGCTTTTGTGTCATCTTTAATCTCCTTTCCGTTAAATAGAAGTTAATTATCACTTATATTCGTAAAATTGATTTTTCCTGGTTGGTCTTACCTATATTTAAGGCATAGGATCTATAATTTTCCCTTGAACTCAAGTAAAGTCTTTCTCAGTGCAGGGCTCCTGTTCTCTGAAAAGCTCAGCCTGTGTTTGAAGAATTTAAATATAGCTCCCAATTCCCCTTGAATGGAAATCCCCTCCATCTTCCAGATTATATGAGTACCTCTGTGTCACTCTCTCCTAGTGAACATCCCCCAAGATCCTGCCCAGGATATAACAGAATTAACCTAAAACTATTAGAGTGACAGACTTACAAAAGAATATTTTTCATTAGAAATATAATGGAGCTATTACTAAGAAACCAGAGCTACGCGTTTTTAAACTCGCTTGGCTTTGTTCTAGTGGATTTGTTCACCCATGAGCTATTCAAAGCCTTAGTAATTGCCATGGTTGTCTTTAAATGTAAACGGATAATGTCAGCAGTTCACACAATTCAAAACATATTTAAAAGTCCTTCCCTAATTAGAGAACAGCATTTTATTATTCTCTTTAGAATTGCAGAAGATGAATGGTGAGGAAAAAAAGCTCACTAGCTGAGAGAAAAAATGAGGCAAACTCGTTATACAAGGAGCTCTGCTTTCACTTTTCTCCTTGTATATCTTATTTATGAAATATCATTAATGCACATTGGGGAGGGGCAGCTTTACACCAGATGATATAAGGGAGGGAGTTATTCCTGGAAGGAAAACCACCTTATTTGTTATCCCACGTTTTATAATTATTTGACTTTCAGATACCAAGTCCATTTTTTTAGTGTATATTCTTATACAAAAAGATATTATTTGTTCTTATTCTTCTGAAATGTGATGGAGGTACTTCCTCGATTCAGATTTCTTCTGAGCATGTCAAGTTGCTCCAGTTTATTTTTGATGATTCGAAGAAGTAAATACGCATTGGTTTGGGAAATTGTACTTTAACTTTAAAACCAAAAGTTCAGCAGCAGGTACCGTAACACTACACACTTTCCAGATTATGTCAATGCCAACCCCAAACGCTGCATTGAAATGATAATCTATAGAAATTGCTTTAACTTTTCCACAGTTTCTGATACACCATGCAGGATCCAGTATATGCTCAACCATTCATAACTTTTTGTAAAGTTCGTTCAATCTCACGTAGTCTCGGCTTAACACCGTGTCATCACTGGCCGGGAGTATCCCTGTTCTCCAATTCACGTTTACTCATTTCTATGACACTCTTTGTCACACTCAAGGACTAGATTCAAAACTCTCAATATGCTCATGCAGGAGACTCAGACTTCTCAGAGAAGCGTTGGTAAGCACTTACTCAGTATTTATTGATTTTGTGTTTATCACTTTTTATAGCATTTATATCAACATGCACTTGATTTTGAGCTGCTCAAGACTGGGTCTGCATATTAGTCTTTGTATCCTAGTGAACTGTATATTATCTAGTTGTGCTGGGGCTCAATGAACTAAAAACAGTGGTAAAAATAACCAATAAATAAGTAAATAAACATAGGATTAACATGATTTTTACCTCCTTTATTTATCCAGCAAATAAATCTGAAGCACTATCTCCATATCAAGGAGCAGCTGATGGTGCAAAGGTTGAAAACAACACCCACACAGGTGCTGCATGCACTTTAATTTCTATTTGCCTAAATAATATTGTATCTATTATAATTTAAAGGTCAATCAACATTTTTATTAAAAAGGGTGCTGATAACTATGTTTGTAGAGTCAACTTTTCACTCTGGTAATCTCAACAGAAAGTGCAAGGCCATTTTGTAGATAGTCATGAGATAGTCACTAGCAGAGTAACTGGTTTGTACATTTGGAATCTGGATTCCACTACGTGCAAGAGAAAATCAGCTACAATTTTTGTGTTTTCTCTTCCTCTATAGAAATAGGGAATAATTGCAATACCTATCGGAAGGGTTGCCATAGAACTTTAAGAAGTCAACATATGTGAATAACTTGGAACAAAACCTGGTATATGGAAAGGTCTTGATAAATGTAGCCATTATTATTTTATAGGATTATTTGGCACTAAATGAAACCATTCTAACATTACAACATAATTTGAACTTTATGGAGAAAAATACGGTTCCTCTACCTACAGAATGTATAGCACTTAACTGCAGAACCTCAGCCGTTACTCTTATTTACCACATGCTTTGTTCTCTTCACTTTCTAATTTTTTCTTGAACAAACAACTTCACAGAGATATCAGGAAATGTTTACTGTTACTTATTTTACTTTATTTTTGTGGAGGAGTGTTACCTGATTTTATTTCTGAATTTGTTCTTGTAATTTGGTTTAAGACACTCTCAGGGTTAAAGAGGACGCAAGGCTTTCATAAGAATGCGCAGATTTGGGGGAGCGTTATCATCTTTCTGTATTTTATTTCTATTAAATTGTAATTGTAAATGACTGTGAGCTAACAATTATAATGTCTAGATGCCTAAAAAGGTTTCCCCTGGTGTGTCAATAAAATTTAATTACCAAATTATGTTGGGGACCCACTATTGGTCAATGGACTGTGTGCAAAAGGGACACATTATCACCTTGTGAGCTTTCTTAATTCTCAGTGATTCTAAATCAAATGTCAGCCTCTGTGGCTCTTCCTTAAAAAATTTAATTGTTCTTTCATTTATAGCTGTCGTTTGAGGCACAGTAAAAAGAAACATCAATAGAAAAGAGATAATTTGAATACAGTATCTCCCTGGGGGTTGTACCCAAAGAGATTCTGCTGTGTATGTTACAAGATTTCTTGTCTCTGAATTCAATTCAAGGGCACAAGGATATTCAGAATTAAATAAACTTGGAGTTATAAAGTGAACTTCCAATAAAATTGGCAAATTAATGATTTTTCCTTCATAATTTCCAAATTACGAATCTTAATTATTCTCTGTTGTCCTAAAATCTCTTGAGTTCAAGATAATCATATTTAATATGTGAGAACTAAAAATTACTGACTGCAGGCAGAAAAAATCTTTCCTACTCTCTTTATATGAGATAATCTAATTAGTTCTTGAAAAGTGCACATGTGATTGATGATATCTGTTGGGACCGTTTACTGATTTAGTGGTATGTATTTATGCTTTTATTCACAGTAGGGCTTTATAGTATAATATTACAAAGATATTCAGATTTTTTCTCGTAGGTTGTTTCAGGTTCTCAATTTAAGAATCTCTCCTACAAATATAGATGCAATGTATTTGGTACCATCTCTCTTTTGTTATTTCTTATATCCCTTAGACTCTGAGTTGATGCCTGATCTGAGTTTGCCACAAAAAAAAGTAATTTTTATATGGGACTATCGAGTGAAGATTTATTAAAATAATGACAATGAAATGAACTCTCCAGAGAAACTGATACATAACAAAATGCAGGCTACGGGAAGCAACTCCAGCTGGCTCTAATACAAATGTGTGTACTTACATCTCTGTGTGTGGTTAGGACGTCCTCTAGACTGAGGGAGCAGAGAGTGAGATGCTGGATTCAGCTCACACAGCCACACACAAACCAATTTTATGCCTCTCTTAACTCCACATTCAGCAATGTCACATTTGTTGCCTGAAATTGGCCATGGTTTGAGTATTGGTACCACAGAAATCTGCAAACAGCTTAAAATCAGCTTCAGAGAACAGTTGTTGAACATTTACTAAAACAGCCTTAGTGAGACGACAGGCCAAAACTAACAGCCTTATAGATATAATTTTTGAAGATTAATTTTACAGTTACCCAAACCTAATTTTTGGAAAAAAGAGGCTGGTGATGAAAATATGAAACTATTTGTGGTGATTTCTTACAACTGTGCGTTGCCTTGGCATCCACTTTGAGTTCAAGTTTAACTTTCTCCCATCAGATTCAGGGATGAATGCTATTGCCATTTGGACGCCCAAATGGCTCAAGCTGGTAGCCAGAGATAAGAACTAAGAGGCATCCATCTCTCCTGCCTAACTGGCTCACAATTTCCTTGTATTTCCTTTGAAGAACCATTCAGGCATTTGCCCATGACTGTAAAGTGGCCCACACCCTACTGTGCTGCTGGTTGTCACCGATGGGTCCTCCCATCCTGCCTGACTCTCCTGTCCCTCTTGATCCAGAGAGAATAAAAATGTCTTCCTGACTCATTGCCCTGTCCTTGACTGATCTGTAAATGAAAATCTTTGACCTTGTTTACTATGGGGCATATTGAATTTGTGCCTCTCATTTGTAGAGCCAGGGGGTTGTCCCAGGTTGTTCCTACCCGACCCCCAGGATACTGGGGATTACAAGGAACGGTTCCCAGCCCCTGTGCAGTGATCAAGCAGGCATAAACTGGACACGTATAGACGGGAGCCAAAGGGTGTCTGTACAAAAAGGTCTCCGTGTGAGGGAGATCTCCTGGTCATGGATCCAACAACCAGGCATTAGGCTGTCCTCCAGGTAAAAGAAGTGTCCAGTGAAAGGAACTCCGTAAACACCACGTCTAGTTCCCTGGCATTTCCTACTGGGGCGGGGTCGGGGGGGAGTTGCCAGGCATCCTGGTACTAGAACCCTAATTTAACTGGTGATTTCCAAAACACCATTTTGTTCCACGTGTACATTAAAGATAGTGGGTAGATACTATTATCCTATGACTGGAATATAAAATTAAATCAAACTTGAGCTTTTAATTGTTTATGGGAATTTACAGAAGTCAATTTGGCTCGCATACTTGTCTTTGGTTTTATATGCTGCCTTCTGCCACATATACACATAAAGGATATGTTTTTGAGCGACTCCTATCTATCAGAAAATATGCAAAGCCACTCACATGCTGTTCACACATACATATCTCAAATATTTCAATCCTCAAAATAATTGCATAAGGTACAAATGAAAATTAAGTAAGAAGAGTTGATTGTTAATACTGTTTCTTTAAGTCATTTGGGTGACTGCATTGTTTATTGTGAACCACGATGTATAAATTCAATCATTAGAAGCATACAATTGTACGTTTCTAAACATGAAACTGTATTTTTTTTAAAAAGGATTTTTTTTCTTTCTGTATTGGCATACATTTATGGGATCCAAGCACGGAGTTTTGTTACATAGATGACAAAGTGACAAAGTCAGGGCATTACGACATCACCCAAAAAGATTATTGTAAATATATGACTATTAGTGTGAGGGTATTTTGTTCACTTTCACGTGCCTGTCCTCTCAACTAAAGCAAGGCAGATAAAAAAAAACAAGTAAATATTATTTGGCACATACTCTGAAATAAAAATAAAAATCATGCCCTCCATTTGAATGTTCATGGGAAGTTCACAATGTGCATTTCTATTACTTATCTAAAATAATACTCATGACAGTCCTGTGAATCATATATCACAGGGATGATTTTCATATGCGAAAAGATATTTATTTTCTCCTGGAAAATGTTTGCAATTCCTTTTATCTTACTAATATTTATTTACTTACAACTGCTAACCAGAAGATGAGGTCTCTAAACTCACCCATAATTTGCTTAATCAGGAGAAATAAAAGAGTCCAGAATTTATAATCTCTATGCTAAAAAATGTAACATTTATAATAATTTTCTTTTACCACCAATCAGTCATGTTCACCAGGACAGGACAGATACAGGCTCCTTCATTTTTAGTTGAATTTCATCACTGAGAACTCTCACAATTCCAGACAGTGACAATTGCTCACTAAAATATATTATGGAAGTTTGAATTTTTTAAAAGGAAGCTATATTGGTCAGGGTTACCCAGAGTGATGGAGCCAAGAGGATATGCATGTATCTGTATGTATAAAGATTTATTTATTATAAGGGATTGTTGCATGCAATTATGGAGGCTAGTGAATTCAAAATCCCATGTGTAGTGTGGGCTGGTCAGCTTCAGACCCAGGATAGTCAATGGTGCATTTCCAATCTGAGCTGACTGTCCAGCTGGATCCAGGAGAGCTGATAGGACTGATGAAGCTGAGAGATATTTTTTTTTCTTTATGGCTATTTTTTTATATGGGGTTCAAGTATTTATCATTATATTTATAAATTGTATCATGCTGAAGTCAGGGCATTACATGTAACTGTCTCTAGGACAGTGTATCTGGGGTGTCCAGCTGTAGCCCACAGGCTGCACACTGATTATTTGGGGACTGTTTTGTTTATCTTTGATTTTGATATCATGAAAAGTACGCATGGACTTTTTGTCCGGTATTTGTGTATTTAATGTGTGGCCCAAGGTAACTCTCAATTCTTTCAACTTATGGCAGAGAATTTAAAAAATTGGACACTGTATACGCTACTAGCTGGGTAGACTTTTATCCTCACCCATCCCCTTGTCAGGGATAGCAGCCACAGTGCTACCTGATACATGAAGAAATAGCTACAATTTATCAGAATGCCATATTCATATAGCTGAATTTATTTTAAATGTTCACCATTCTATACATTTTTGTACTTCCTTAATTTTATTTTCTGTGTTCTTATAAGAATTATGTTATAGCACAATAAAATATGTCCAGATTTACTTTAGACTCTAAGCCTTCTTCCTCCATGACTCCATTTCCTCCTTCACTCATTTACTTGTCAGAGCCTAGGCTGATCCCAGATTTCCATGGGTCGCCTCTTTATGACTTCAATGAAGCTCTTTTTTAACCTTTGATTAGTAGCATTTAAAACATGAAGAATATCTCTTGTTGTTTTAATTTTTATTATTAAATATAGGTAATATGCTGGGAACAAAACAAAACACTAGAAATGACTTAGTTTAAGAATCAGACATGCTTACATTTATTTTATTTTATTATTTTAATTTATAACTAAATAAAATGCCCCAGACTAGAGTGCCCTGGTATCAGCCTAGCTCACAGTGACCTCACACTCCTGGGCTGAAGCAATCCTTCTGCCTCAGCCTCCTGATTAGCTGGGACTATGGGCATCAGCCATAATGCCTGGCTCATTTTTCTATTTTAAATAAACATGAGGTCTCCTTCTTGCTCAGGCTGGTCTTCAACGCCTGAGCTCAAGGGATCCTCTCTCATTGGCCTCCCAGAGTGCTAACATTAGTGGCATGAGGCACCGTGTCCGGCCCTTGCCCATGCTTAAATATGGTGTCTCTGTGTATATTAATTTTAAAAAATGTTCTCAGTTGCTTAACCTGATCAATAAAATAGCAAAGTAGACAGAAAAAGGACATGTGGAAATGGAACACATTTTGTCTGTGAGTATATACAGATACCAGCTTCGTGGTGTCGAGGTGAAGAATATAGATGTATGTGGAAAACATTGTTATGGGACCTGGCAAAATGAACACTTGGGGAAAGAGTCTTTTGTGGGCCTGTTGGAATCCTCCACCTGTTTGGGGGTCTGTGAAGGATGCAAGGTCTGGACCATTCATTCTCTGAGCGTTCTCTCTTGGGGTGTTTTACATTCATCGACTTACCTCCAGTACAAAGAGCCGGCCTGCTAAATGTTGCTATAAACTGGCAGATTCCTGAAGCTTAGTGCTCTGATCGTGTACAACCAGTGTATTTACAGGCATCCATCTGTGCATAAATTACTACTAGCACTTTGGGCGTAGGGAGTTGACACTGCATTGATGTTTCTGCTACCAGGTTCATCAGAGGTAATAAAGCGCTTTGTTTCGACCCCAGGAGCCTCATGTCTTCTGCTGGCATCCATACAATTGAGAGAGGCCAACTGATTAGGTTTACATAGAGTAAAATCAATTTCCTCAGTTAATGCTAGGAAAAAAAAGATTAAGTTGAAACATCAATCTTAAATTAAAAATAAAATTTAATATTGATCCAGTCTCTTGACTCTGGTATTTGACAAATCAAACATCATGTGAAAGGCATTCTGTAAGTTCTCATTACTGGAATTAAGAAAACAAGTTTATAAATTTTACCTCCTTGTGCTTTCTTTTTTCTTAAATTTCTAAGCACTTTAAGCAATTTCTGATAGGCTTTAGTACACCCTAAGAATTTGTGTCTGTATTCCTCCGTTTTTGTGTTTATTATTACTGTTTCTCCATCTGCTTCAACTTTATTTCTGTAAACTTGGTCCTTTATTGAATTCATTCATTCCCCCGCCCCCTTGGGGTTAGTAGGTATTGAGGTAGTATTATAGAATATCCTATGTTTCATTTGATATTCTAGAATTCTAGGATCCAAATCAGATACTGAATTAGTAAGTTAAGGCAATAGCTTGAAAATCTGTGTTTTAGCAATGAACTGGATGGTTTTTATAATTGGATACTTTAGGGAATATTGTCTTAATGTAAGAAATATTTGAGTTTTTATTTATGTGCCTAACTTTTTAGAGCTCAGTGAAATATTGTCAAGCATAAGAAGTCAGTTTCTCATTCACAGGTCCAAGGATAACCCCAAGACTGGAATACTTAGAAAGGAAGCATGTAAACATTTATTTAAGAAGTATTTAAGTACGCATTGAATACAGTCTATGCAGTGGGTTGTAGGAAATATGCTGAACGCTATTCTGATTTCTTGAGTTAAATATAGTTCTGGTTCAAACAGACTCAGAGCAAGTAAGTATTCATGGGGGAATTAGATAATTAGATTTGGTGAAGATCTCGGATACTTTTATGAAAAGTCCTCAGAAATGAATACTTGATAATAGTTACTGTGTGTATCATGGCTTACTGACTTGATGTGTTTAAGGATGTGATTTTGCCGCGTCTAACAGCTTGTTCTTCGGAGCAGCACGATTCATTTGTAAGCATTATCTCAGTGGACACACAACAGTAAATACAGAAGACACTGCTCTGGGCCTCAAAACTGTTTTTCCAACCACCGACAGTCACAATGGTCTGATCTTGATTCTCATAGAACTAAATTTCTCCATTATTTATTTTAGCATCAAAACATGTACTTCAAGGTATGCGTGTGCCTTACCACAATGCTAAACACAGACTATATCCAATAGAAATTGACT
The DNA here is from genome assembly GCA_963574575.1 of Galagoides demidoff. NCBI lineage: Eukaryota > Metazoa > Chordata > Mammalia > Primates > Galagidae > Galagoides > Galagoides demidoff. The sequence continues at coordinate 52,030 of CAUYQV010070800.1, forward strand.
AGTTGAATGGAATTGGGCACCAGGTGCATTTTCAATAAAAGACTTACAGTAAAGAGCAGTACTTTCTATTTTCTACCAAAAAAGAATCCTGCTACTGGTTGACAGAAAAGTCAAAGTGACGCATTTTCAGTCCTTATTATGCAATTAAAAGCTAGCAGCAATAATTCTGTATATGTAGGTAGTCCATATTATTGCTAAGACTCATAAAATAGGGTGTATTCATCCTAGATCTTCTGCAGAATGGGGTACAGTTATTATCTAAAGATGTCTTTGGACCACTTGGTATAACTCCTTAGCTCGAACTATTGCCATAATATTTGCCTTCTTTGCTTTGAATGCACCTTAGTAATTGTTCACAGATTTTAACAAACTGGGGGGTTTTTGCTAAATTTAAAAAAGTATTTAAAAATTATTTACTAAGTTTAAAAATTATTCATAATTTATAGTAGGTTTTTTTTTTTTTTTTTGAGACAGAGCCTCAAGCTGTCCCCCTGGGTAGAGTGCCATGGCATCACAGCTCACAGCAACCTCCAACTCCTGGACTCAAGCGAGTCTCCTGCCTCTGCCTCCCAAGTAGCTGGGACCAAAAGCACCTGCCACAATGCCCAGCTATTATTTGGTTGTAGCCATCATTGTTGTTTGGTGGGCTTGGCTGGATTTGAACCTGCCACCTTAGGTATATGTGGCTGGCACCTTAGCCACTTGAGCCACAAGCGCCGAACCTATAATAGATGTTTTAAATGTATGTGTTTACATGTGTGATATAAAAAGAGAGAACAAATACTATTTTGAAAAAAGGCAGCATATTAATTAACCTTGGAAAATCTTGAAATAATAACATATAAATTTATTCACTAAAATATTTTAATCTGAAAGTTTGCTTTTATAAATTCAAGCTATTTATTTATAAAATACTATGTTGGTTTATTATAAAAATTTTAAATTGAACATTTTAAATAAATGTATTAAAATATAAATTTTCACAAAAATACACTACATTTTTATATAGATATTTTCATATCATAAAAGAATTTTATTTTTATTACATAATACTTAAACAATAAAGCATATAGAAAATTAAAATTGCTAATAATTCTTTTTACCAGCTATAAGCTGTATTACAATTGTCTTATAGTAGGCCAGGCGTAGTGGCTCATACCTGTAATCTTAGCACTCTGGAGGCCCAGGTGGGTGGATTGCTTGACCTCAGGCCTTGGAGATCAGAGCCAGACCCTGTCCCTAAAAATAGCTGTGCGTTGTGGTGGGTGCCTGTATTCCCAGCTCCTCAAGAGGCTGAGGCAGGAGAATCACTTGAACCTAAGAGTTTGAGGTTACTGTGAGCCGTGATGCCACAGTGTCCTACCCGGGGTGACAAAATAAGAAAAAAAATTGTCTTATACTTTGTTTCTGTCTCTAACGCTCTCTCTCTTTTTCAAAGTGTGTGTGACCATATATGGACACTTCTGTGTATATCTAGGTACATGTGTGCATATGTGGATTGTGAAAATATCGCATGCATGCTTTAGTATTTTTAAATAAGTTGTTTTATTTAACAATTGCCCATAACATTTTTGTGTACATATGAAATGTTAATAAATAAGACTTTTAATGATTCCATACTATTTCATCTTATAAAGTCACTATCTAACCAAGTCCCAAATGTTGAAAATATAAGTTACCAACTTCAAAATCACCACCTAGATAATGAATATTTGTTTTTCATTTTATTTTCTCTTCTTTTCTTTATCTGTTATATGTAATAATAACAATAGTGCATGAATTCATAATCCTGCATTTTAGTAGTGACCACGCTATTTGCAGATGACAATAAGCCCTATTGTTTCTCAGACCTGGACTTTTCAATTCCTGGACCACAGACCCCAACCGGTAGTCGGTTGTGCCTTTGAGCATCACTATGAGTAACCAGATGAGATTTGGGCATCCAAGTGGGGAAGCAGCCAGGCCACAGAAAGTGTTTTCTGAAAATTTAGAGATTCACTTTTTGGAAATATTCTATAATCACTGATAAAGGGTCTGAAATAAAAAGATGGTGTTCTCAGGATGAAAGGAACAGAAATCAAAATGTTGCTTTTCACTTGAGAGAAAATGAAAATCAATTTCCCTTTTCTGTGAGAAAGGATAACAAAGTAATGACCACACATGCTTTTGAAAGTTTTATCTTCTTATAAGGGTTAAGGTAAAAAATATTTTTAAGGATAAGAATAAATCTATATGCTATTTTGAAGCACTAAGATCAGTTAACAATGATTAGAATTGGAGAATTATATTTCCCTAAGTATAGATAATTCACACTTTATAAGTGTGGTAAGAGTATTGAAGCTATTCTGTTGAGCCAAAACAATAATCAAATTAAATGTAACTATGAATATCACTGTATACTTCTGTATATGAATTAACTAGCATTTAAGCTTTCAGTGAAATTAGATAGGTAGAAATTAGATAGGTAGACAGTTAAATGATCGATCCTTGAAAGGAGGTTTGCTGATTTTATTGTAGCTTAATTATAAGTAAATAAAAATTCTTACATCATTAAGTACATAGATTATTACAGCTGGGAGAGTTCTTATAAATCAAATAATTTAGCTCCGTTATTTTACCAATTTGAAACCTGAAGTTTATAAAGTGAAAGAGAATTTATTTGAAGCTTAAACAATTTTAAAAGAGTGAAAACTGCCAACATTTAAATGAATGAAAATTAAAATAACTTTGGGGAGACTTCACTCATTGAAAATTTAATAAGATTAATGAGAATTATTGGTAATCTAGACATTGTAAAAGTCAGAGGTCTGGATAATACTGCGTTTCTTTTAAGTCTGACTAAAAATGTGTCTAGCAAGTGAATGTGTGCAGCACACGAGTATACCTGCATTTCTAAAATGATAAAGTTAGGAGAAATGTGAAGATTTCAGTGGGCAGCCATAAATGTCATCATGAGTAGAGTTAGAATACAGATTAGTAGCAATTTAACTAGTTAGAAAAGCTAATGGAAAGGTCAGGCTACTCACAAACCATGAGGATTTCAATTTTCCTGACATTTTATCTAGAGACGTGAAGTTCACAATCTCCAAAGGAACATTCAGGATCGGTTTCAAAGAACTAGAAGACATTCTTTTTATGCAGTCAATGCCCAACTAATAAGACAAGTGATTAGAAAAGAAAAAGTCCTACAAAACTTAGCCAGCGTAGTAAAATTACTTAACACTTATTAATTAATAAGATCTGCTAATTCCATTTGATGTAGATAAGTTGGATGACACAATATGAATAAAAATATTAGAGCCTGAAGGAGATATATGAAATGTAGGAATGTTAGATTAAGTGGCTATAATGAGTAATAGAAAGCACAGTAAATCATTACACTGAAGTTATAAGCAGAGAATGGCAGGAATTTCATTTACTTATTGTCTTGAACAGATTGTTTTTCTGAGTCTGAATTTTCATATTAGGTAAAAATAAAATAACTAAGCATTCATTTTGGGATTGTTGGGGGGTAACTAATGTAATAGCACATGTCAAAGTTCTTGGTACATAATAATACATTAATTGCAACTTTCAAAAGCATACTGCTAAATATAGGCTGTACACTATTGTATGTGATTTAGATAAATAATTAGAAATGAAATACATAATGGAAACAAAATAACTATGCCACTTTCATGATTACATCATATGTGAAGTGAAGGTGGGAATAGAAAATTTTTCTTGAGTATGATCAATTTCATATGCTAAATATTAAATATTTGACTATTTCAAGGAAAAACCACTGCATCTTATTTAATGCAATCATGTCTCCAATACAAAAGATTATTTCCATCATCTAACTCCAGCATATAACTTAGCTCAGGTCCACAGGCACCCACCACAATGCCTGGCTGTTTTTAGAGAGGGAGTCTGGCTCTGGTCTCCAAGGCCTGAGCTCAAGCTATACGAACATCCTGTGTGGTGTTTTTGAAACATGTGCCTTCACCTTTCATTCAAAAAGACCTATTTAGCCTTTCATAAGCAATAAGAACATTGAAATAAAGATCAGAATAAAGTAGCCTTACAATTCTACCTTCATGTTTCTGTATAAGAGTAAGTATAGTTGGCATCTATGTCAAATTATATTTTCATTGAATCATGTTAATAATATATGGAGAATTTCTTCCCCAGATATGGAGAATACAGGATTGCAACATGTCAGGCCATAATTATTCCATTTTGGGCAAGAATCTCTTGAATGCTTGCTTTCAACCAGTTGACTAGATCGAGGTTTTAGAGAAACTCCTGTACGTCCTTCTCCCCATAGAGAATTATTGTCATTGTCTTATTTACATTTCCCAACTACTGCACAACTGAAATGATATATTTTACTCAGGAAAAGAAAATATAAAATAATTCCCTCACAGTAAGTTCTGTTGTTATTTTTTGCAGACCTCAAGCATTTAGTATGCTATGGAAGCCCTGTCATTATTTTTTTAAGTTTAATATTAGCGTTTAGTTCACTAAATCTTTTGTTCATCTTTACTTTCTGCACCTATATTTTTGGCTGAACCTAGGAAACTAGGGAAGATATAAATGCCCTGCATAAAAAGAAAATCCACATACAATACAGTTGGCAAAATGCAAACGGTGACTGGAAGCTGTAAATGCCATAAAATTTTTTAAAGCAATCAGTCTAGAAATTAAGAGCAAATGCCACCCTCAGTCTCTAAATCTCTAAATTCATAATCACGTCCACCCTGTGCATTTGCAGGGGAGACAGAGCGGTAGCAAGCTGCTTTGCTTCAGTTCTTCTGGAGAGCATCTGGAGAAAGGGGATCCTGGACCTTTAGCAGAGTTTACCTGTTTTTTTCCTTTCCCCTTGAAGTGGTATTGTAGTATGGAAGAGCTCACCTCTGGTGCTGCAGACTCTTCATCTTAAACCCACTAAGAACTGCTCTTAGTCATACTTTATCCTGAATATTTGGTGGGTAGAAAACTAAACCAAACTAAACTTGCACTAAACTACCTACCACTAAGGAATTCTTAGAGTCTTCTCATCAGGGACGCCGATACAAGTAATACATGCTCTGAAACAGAATTCCAAGAAATATATTCCAGTCTAGAATGTAAGATATAGAAGTTTAAAGGCTCGTGGACTGTTTCTGGGTCCTCTGGTAATTGCAAACCTGTCAGATACACCACTACAAGCACTTTCAAGTACATACCATGTAATCCTTTTATTAATGTTTTAAATATTATATACTCTCACGCTTTATTCTTTTGTATTTACCCATTTCAAAATAGCCACACAAATACGCTCTGTTTTGTTTTAGCTGTAAGGAGGGGAAAATATATTTTTCAGCCAAGCTGGCAAATACAGCATATATAGTGCTTACAATGTTTATCACCAAGGACATGTTTTACATTTAGAATCCTCCTCTGCCATCTAGAGGTAACCTGAGAGCCTAACACCCAGCTGACAGGGAAGGGAACTGAAAAGAAATGCTTTATACTTAAGATATAAAAATATGGTAAAGTAAATAGTGCAAAAGTGTCACCGACAGTGCGATTTCTCACTAAGTTTATCTATCTAAGTAATAGAAGCAATAGTGATAAAAAGACATTTACAAAAATAAATTAACACACGTGCTAGGCAGCAAAACTGTGAAATGTTTATAAATTGTTTTTTGCTTCTTTTGTTATAGATAAAGTGACTAATCTTCATTTAAATTACTTATGAATGTTATTTCTTCTTTATGTGTTTCATTTATAAAGTTCTTTGGCTTTAAGACTATGTGTCAGAGTATAGCATCTAGTGGTTGATGTCTTTTGCTTTCCAAATGACTGACCTTTTGTTCAATAGTGTAAATGGATTAAAACCCAAGGGCAGTCTCCATATTCTCTTTCATTTGAAGCAAGACAAAAGGGTACTGTGCATTCACAGGTCACATTTCATAGGAAGTTTGATTCCTTCTAAGTATTTCTAATCCATTGTTGCTTTTTCTTAAGATAAGTGAAAGGGATATTGCTTAAAGAATTTTTTCTGGGAGTAACAGTATGCAGTTTACTTAATAATAATATGTATATACTGACTATATTATAATACTATGAATTTTAATGTATCACTGACTTTTGTTGTTGTTGTTTACTGACTTATGTTGTTCTGTTCACTGTAGCTTGTGCAAATAGAACAACTGTATACAATCTATAATTTCAGCAAGAATATAAAAAAGATTCTTTAAAAAGTCACTTGTCACTATCAAGTGAATGTCTGTTACAGAACAACAACAACAACAAAAACCAAAACTCAAAAACCTGTACTAAAGTTTTCTTACCTTCTTAATAGTCTCCTTTCAAATTGGCATTTGCCTTCTGGTTTTAGTGTGAACAGAAGCTAATTCAATGAAGGTCAATTTACCTCAAAGCAGGAGTAAATGTGTGGTTTGCTGAATTGATCTACTATTTCATTGAATAGCAGTATAATTCAATTCAAATATATACATTTAAAATGACAACCATCTATGAATAAAATAAAATACATAATGTTCAAAACAATTAGGTAGCCCAAAACTCCTGAGTCATCAAGTAAGTGACATTTGGAAAATAACAGTAGGGAGTATATTAATGTTCTTCAATTCTTCTCACATAAAAAGGTACGCTTGGGAGGCAAGATGACAGACTACAGCCAGCTACCACAGAGGTTCCCGTCCAGAAGGAGAATTAAAAGACAGAAGTTTAGCAAATAAGCCAATGGTTTGAGCTAAACCAAGAGAGAAGTTTAAAAAACGCACATCAACCCTGCTGAGGTGAGCTGTGACCCCAAGGATACAAACAAAAGGTACTAAATCCATCGCCAAGTGGATGGGAATCCCCTCCCCCATGAGAAGGACTCGCAGTTAACTCCATACAAACAAGCGAGGAGAGTTCAAATGTCCTCCCATTCTATCCCACGGCAGAGACCCTCTAAAAACTGGACGTCCTACCCATACTACGGTGCCATGGCACTCTCCTGCCAGGCACAAAGCTGTATAAAACTGTATATATTCTCTACCTGCAATTCTGAACTCCCAGCACTCCTCTCCACTCTCACCCCGAGATCTGGAAGCCTGTACCCCATGGAGTCCAGATTCTTGGGCATTTTCTGGAAAGGCGTGGACAGGGGAAGGGCTGTTGCTTGTCTGTGCTGATTCTGCAGCACAGGAGTAAAGAGAGGATGGTCAGCTGAGAGGGAACCATATAGGAGCGGTGGTGGCCCAAGGTGCAGAGCAGCAGCCACACCGGCAGGAACAGTAAGGCTCATACGCCTGGGGCTATTCTGGTCACACATGCCCTGTCTCTCTGGGCAACCAGAGGAAGCCGAGCACCTTCTCCGGTGGCAGCCATTGGCAGATGGATCTCAGACAGAAGCACAAGCCCCGTGAGTAAAGGGAAGTCCTAAGATGGTAGCAGCCGGGATGGAGAACAGGGACTAGAATATGTGTGTGCAGAGCCAGCAGACTCCCAGGGCAGGGCTGAGTCAGAGGACTGCTTTATTGAGCCTAAGATGCACCTGACCCTCAGGGGATCATAGCTGAGACAAAGGGGGGCAGGCAGAGACTGGAAGTAACTGTTGACTGTGAGCTCTAACTGCTTGCCGCTGCCTGGAACTGAGTCGTGGTTTCTGTCACCTCAAGCAGTGTTGGATCCATAGGGGAATATAGCCAAGACAGAAACAAATTCTGCAAAGATGCTCTGTTCTGCCAGCAACATCAATTAGTCGTGGGGCTGGAACTGAGTGAACCACCCCAGCCTCCATTAAGCACCTGAGGTTGTCAGGCCTCACGTCCCCCCGCCAGATAATGGCAAAGAGCTGTGGCCTAGCTGAGGATACATACATCTCCCTCTGACTCAGGCAGGCACAAACCCGTGGAGCATCTGCTCATTGGGGAGACTGGGTAAGAGCCCTGTGGGGTTATCAGTGACTGGGTGTGACAGAGGTGCAAAGTGGGGAAGAAGGCATCAATCTTCCAGGACTAATTTATTTGCTAGGTTGGTCCTTCTGACCTCATGGAGCACCAGAGCAAGTCATACTTGAGCTCCCAGCAGACCCTGCTATCTAGTTGCCAGAGATCTTTTGAATTCCCCCACTTGAGACCAATTCTAATTGGGACAATTGATTTGGACCTCTTGAACTGGCCCAGTCCCCGGAGGACTATACAAAGTGGTACTCTGGGTGTGTGGTTGTGGGAAGGTGTGATTTTCCTTTCCCAATTGTTGCCTGTGGGGGGTAGTGTGACTTAATTGCTGGTATTTCTCCATAGCTGAGACTTCAACCCAGACTTCAACCCAGAGTAATTGATTTACTAGGGTAGAACAGAGACCAGCTGAAAACAAGACAGAGCCACTTAGCCCCACCACACCAAGCAGTCGCCCAGTTTCTCAGGCTGTAGCACTGTATGGGTCCTTGGCAAAGTTCTAGGGCAAAAGGTACAGACACCAGTCCCATCCTTTGGACAAAGGGTAATCACTACTCCAGAATTTGGATTAGAAATAAGATTAATCAAATAGAGGCAAAGTTGGAATTAGAAATTCAAGGAGCATTTTAAAAGTTCTGTCAAGAATTAAATGAATTCAAAGACAAAATCACCAAAGATTTTGACACATTAAGACAAGAATTTGGAGCCCTCAAAGATCTGGGAAATACAGTAGAATCTCTCAGTAGCAGAATTGAGCAGGCAGAAGAAAGGATTTCTGACATTGAAGACAAAACTTTTGAATGCTCCAATGCACTCAAAGCGGAAGAGAAATGGAGAGGAAAAACAGCTCATTCTTTCAGAGAGCTCTGGGATAATTCAAAGAAAACTAGTATCCATCTTATAGAAATCCCTGAAGGTGATGAAGTTGCTTCACAAAACATAGAGGCTCTTCTTCATGAAATTATTAAAGAAAACTTTCCAGACATGCCAAGAGATTCTGAAATTCAGATAACAGAGTTTCAGAGCCCCAGCATGACTCAACCCAAATAAGACATCCACCAGGCACATTATAATTAACTTCAGTAAGTTAATATGAAGGAGAAAATTCTGAAAGCAACCAGATGTAAGAAAACTATTAACCTACAAGGAGAAGAATATTAGAATGACTGCAGATCTCTCTGATGAAACATTTCAGGCTAGAAGAGGGTGGTCATTGACTTTTAATCTCCTAAAACAAAATAACTTTCAACCCAGGATCCTGTATCCAGCTAAACTGAGTTTCATTTATGATGGAGATATTAAATACTTTAATGAAATTCACATGTTGAGGAAATTTGCCATAACTAAAGCAGCACTCCAGGATATTTTCAGACCTACCCTTCATAATGACCAGTGCAATCCACCACAGAAGTAAACTCACTCAGAAACTTTTGATCAAATTCCAACTTACACAGTGGCAAAAGGATTAAAAATGTCCACTGGACTTCTAAAAAAACTCAATACTCAAAATTTTACCAGGCTTATCAATATTCTCAATTAATGTGAATGGCTTAAATTGTCCTCTAAAGAGGCACAGGTTGGCTGGCCAACAAAAACTCAGGCCAGATATCTGCTGCATACAAGAATCTCATCTTAC
>CAUYQV010070801.1:0-14040 GCA_963574575.1 Galagoides demidoff
TTGTGGCGGGCGCCTGTAGTCCCAGCTACTTGGGAGGCAGAGGCAGGAGACTCGCTTGAGCCCAGGAGTTGGAGGTTGCTATGAGCTGTGATGCCATGGCACTCTAACCAGGGGGATAGCTTGAGGCTCCGTCTCAAAAAACAAAACAAAACAAAACAAAACAAATATTGATGATTTGTTTTATGCTTAGCAGTGTATGTGTGCTGAGAATAATAAAGAATAAGAATAAACAAAACAAAGGTTGTTTTTGGTTTCAGGGTTAGGTTAGGACAAAGGAATATATAAAAGCACTTTAAGGCTCAGCACCTGTGGCTCAAGTGGCCGAGGTACCAGCCACATACACCTGAGCTGGCAGGTTCAAATCCAGCCCAGGCCCACCAAACAATGATGGCTGCAACCCAAAAAATAGCCAGATGTTGTGGCAGGCGCCTGTGGTCCCAGCTACTTGGGAGTCGGAGGCAGGAGACTCACTTGAACCCAGGACTTGGAGGTTGCTGTGAGCTGGGATGCCACAGCACTCAACCCAGGAGGACAGCTTGACGCTCTGTCTCAAAAAAAAAAAAAAAAAAAGCACTTTTAGTGGGATCAGTTAGTATATACTGTTTTAATTGAGGCAAGCTAAAATGGACTGTTGGATTAGGTTGGTGAGAGTAGAAATAGAGAAACGTGAGTTGATTCAATAGATACTAATATAATGGAATCAGCATATCTTTGTGACGTTTGGTTGTGAGGGGTAAGAGTAATTAAAACTTTCTTTCCTTATTACACCTGTAAAATTGTTTGTGTCATTCACTGAAGAAACTGGAAACTAAAGTGAGTTGAGGCTGGGACCTAGATTGATTATGAGTTCAGTTTGTTCTTTGTTTTTTTTTTTATTCAGGGATGAGGTCGTAGAAAAAAAAAAAAGAAAGAAAGAAAAAAGAGATGTGGTCATAGTTTATTGCCCAGGCTGGTCTTGAACTCTGAGTTTCAAGAGTTCCTCCTGCTTTAGCCCCCGCAGTAACTGGAAATATAGGTGCACACCAGTATGCCCGCCTGCATGAGTTCGGAACAAAGAGCTCACCTCTTCACCCTGAAGGATCTGGAATAAACATGAATAAATAGCATTTGAGAGGGCTTAGGGAAAGCAGTCTCAGCAGGAGAGAGCCGGGTTTTCATTAATTCAAGGAGATAAAAGGAGTAGTTAAGGATATGAAAATCTGTACAATGGAAAAGTTTAGAAAGTGTTTCAGTATATATATTTCCTTTCCTTAGTAATTATGTCATGGAACCAAGTTTTATAGATTTAAATCAACTAATTTCACCTTTTTTAGAGTAGATAAAATTTTCATTTCTCCCATTTGCTATGGTTTTTGCTTCCCAACATTTCTGCTTCTTATATATTTGCTTTTCTATTTTAGGACTCATATGAACGAGCAAAACATATCCTGAAAACTCATGCAAAGGAACATAAGAATCTGGCAGAAGCTTTATTGACCTATGAGACTTTGGATGCCAAAGAGATTCAGATTGTTCTTGAGGGGAAGAAATTGGAAGTGAGATGATAACTCTCCTGACATGGATGCATTGCTGGTTTTATTGCAAGAATATAAGTAACATAGTAGTCTCTTTTGCAATGCTTTCCTCCCCAGTTCTTGACTTGGTATAATTCGATGGTGTATGACACTTTGTCATTCTTTTTCACATTTATCTAATTTTGACTCTTCTCATTATGACACCTGTTGCAAATTAGCAACTTGTAGCAAATATATTTTCAAAAAATAAAGAACTATCAGGATTGAAATTAGCTCCTTTGGGAAATATCAATCAGTTATTATTTTGAACATGATTAATGATTTTATCGTTGGTTACTCTGGTAGATGTGAATAAAAATTATGCCTGTCACTCCTGGGGAGTATTTTAATTTACAAGCTAAAACTGAAAGATTATTTTTTTTCTTGATGGTATTAATACCATTTGTGTCTGCTAATGAAATTATGCTTTTTTTTGGTTGGTAAATGAGATTTCTATGTACATTGCTGGGATCTTAATTCAGATCTATTACTTATGCTCCAGATTGAACACATATAAAATGTGTTTTTTAAAAAAATGTAAGAGTAGAAAATTGTCAACATACAGGTACAATCAGACTTTAAATGATTATTAGCTTCTATGTTTTTTATGGAATCATACTACCAAAGACTTCTGTGCTGAGACTAATAGATTTATGGTAGAGTGGGTATATATGCAATGATAATCCACGTTTGGATTGAATGGAAAATGTAGAAGTCTAAGTGAGAGATGCAAAGGTACCAAAGCCTAACAAACCAATAGCAAAGTATGTTAAAATGGACAATTACATTCTCTGCTTGCCCCTCAGGAAGCTTCTATAACTAAAACATCTAAGTATGTTTACTTTCTTTAAATTGTTTAAATGATAACTTATTTAGGAGGGTTTACATAAGGACATGAAAGAGATGGGGCAAAGAAACAGGACCTCAGTGACTTCACTGTTTTCGATCTCTCAAACTGTCATATAACTCATATAATATATATGTGTCTTGTTCTTAATTCTTGTACCTTACTAGGATTTGGATCACTACTCAGACTGTGTCCTATAAATTTTCTGCAAAGTTGAGACTTTGTTATTACCATGATCTTTTTTAGCTTTCTTCTGAGTTGCACTCTTGGAATGATGGGGTTTTTAGCACTAGGTCTGCAGGGATAGTTCCTAGGGCCCTGAGAGTTATGAGTCCTAAAAATAAAACATAGGCTCCGAATTTTTTTAGAAAATGGAAAATGAAAATTAATATTCGTCTGATTATAGAAAACATTCAATGTTAACAGTATGAAAGTTTCATTATATTTGATAATACTTACAGATTACTTACTTAGAACCCCATTTCTAAATAGACATGACTGCCAATAATAAGATATTAAATAATTAAAATATTGAACTATATAAATATGAAGTTGCCCTATAACCCAGCAATTGTATTCCTAGGTATGTACCCAAGTGAAATGAAAACATGTCCACATGAGTGGCACCTGTGGGTCAAGGAGTAGGGTGCTGGCCCCATATACCAGGGGTGGCAGGTTCAAGCTTAGCCCTAGCCACAGCTGCAAAAAAAAAAAAAAAAAGAAACATGTCCACATAAAAACTGGTATATAAATGTTCACAGCAGCATTATTTATAAGAGCCAAAATATTAGAACTATCACCTGTTAAATGGATAAATAAAATGCAGTATAGCAATGTAATTATTAGCAACACAGGAAATGAAGTACTGGCATATAGTATAACATGGATAAACCTCAAAAACATATTAAGTGAAGTTGGTTCACAGACGTTCACATACTGGATGATTTCTATTTATATGGAATATGTAGAATAGTCAAGTCTATAGAGACAGAAAGTAGATTAGTGGGTGCCTGGAGAACTTGGAAGTGGGAGATCAGTGACTGCTCATGGATGAAAATGTTGTAAAACTGATTGTCATGATAGTTCCTCAAGTTTGTAAATATACAAAAACTATTGAACTGTACATGTCACATGGGTAAATTGAATGGCATGTGAAGTGATCTCAAACTGCTATATATTCAAAAAATTAATTATAAAAATCTTATCAAATGTTTTAGAGTAATATTTAATGGAGATAGAAGGAAGAATAGGTACATTCACATCTTTGTACAGCATAAACTTCTAAATTCTCTCTTCCTGCATGATCTAGTCACCAGCTTCCATTAACAGAGTTAGTAAGTGTTAACATGTTCCTGGGGACCTCAGCTCAGTGGGTAGGGTGCTGGCTGCATACCCGGGTTTGGGCCCAGCCCAGGCCTGCTGAACAACAATGACAACTGCAACCAAAAAATAGTTGGGTGTTATGGCGGGTACCTATAGTCCCAGCTACTTGGGAAGCTGAGGCAAGAGAATTGCTTAAGCCCAAGAGTTTGAGGTTGCTGTGAGCTATGACGCCACAGCACTCTACTGAGGGCAACATAGTGAGACTCTTGTCTCAAAACAAAACAGAACAAAACATCTTTATGCGGGCATTTTATATATATGGTTTGTATCCCCCTTTTGATACAAATATTATCTATAATCTTTTTTACATAAATGGTATATACTATTTACATTGTTATATACTTTGCTTTTTTCTCTTAGTATATATTTGGTAAAGCATTCCATATTACTGTTATTACACAAAGCTCGATCTTAGAGCATTTCATTGTTTGGATGTTGCAAAATACAGTTTAATGACATATTCTAAAATTAAAGTGCCTAGTTTAAGTAATTAAGTTGATGGTTCTTAAAAATGGATTAGTAAATGTATTTCACATTGACTTTAATTAAGGTTTTCCTTTAAAGGTTTTGTTAACAAAATTCCTATACATATAAGAAAAGATTTTTATCATTATCTTCTACTTCTATTTATATAAGCCTTTTGCATGCCTGTATGCAGTACATATTATATATACAATCATTAAGCCTCTTTATTTTTTTTTTTTTTTTTGCTGTTTTTGGCTGGGGCTGGGTTTGAACCAGCCACCTCCAGCATACGGGGCTGGCACCCTACTCCTTTGAGCCACAGGCACCACCCCTATTAAGCCTCTTAAACTGCAATCAGTAAAATGAATACTATAGGAAAACTTACTGGATAATCAGATTTCTTCAGTAAATAAACTACACACTCACACAAGAGACAGATGAATGCATCGGTCCAACTAAAGAGACTAAAACACATTCATCAGTTAGTGAAATCGAGCTTATTTGAGTCTGTCCTAGTTACTATTTTTTTAGATAGAGTCTCACTTTATTACCTTGGGTACAGTGCCATGGCTTAACTGTAGCTCACGGCAATCTCAAACTGTTGGGCTCAAGCGATCCTCTTGCCTCAACCTCCCAAGAAGCTGGGCATGTGTCACCATGCCTGGCTAGTTTCTTCAATTTTTTAAATAGAGACAGAGTCTTGCTCTTGCTTATACTAGTCTCCAACTCCTGACTGAGCTCAAGCAATCTACCCACCTTGGACCTCTCATATTGTTAGGATTAAGCCAGGAATTTCTTGATTTTTGTGTATTTCAAAATTTTTCGTAATGACTCATTTAAAAGCAGTGTCTCCACAGTTGTCAGGGAAAATGAGTAACCACCTAGATCTCCATCAAGAGTGGTATCTATTTTTGCATTTTATTTATCCTTTATCAGCTGATAGAAATTAATTTCCATGTAGCCTTTTTTCTTAGAGGATTTCCTATCTGAAGGAGGGAATGGAACAAACCAAGAAAGACTTGGAATCCCAGAAAAGGGGACTTTTAACACAGGATGTTAAAACAGGATTTTTCAGGGTAGTAGGTAAGATTTTTAAAACAACCTGCTCCTATACGCACAGAAGAACAATGAGTTCCAGGAGTTCTCTCCAAGGATGGGCTGGGGTAGGGACCTAGTAAATGGCCTCAGGGGTCAAAAACTTGTCCTGTGAAGCAGCAGTTAATAGATATATTAGGCTTTGAGGGCCAATCTCTTTGGACTGTGGACTGGACTCTGCTGTTGTGGCACTTGGTAAACTTTATTTACAAAAACAGGAAGTGGAAGGATTTATCCATTTTGTCTGGATTCCTCCCACTCCATCCCCCATCACCTGATACGTTTGGCCACTGAAAGGTGGAGAATTTGGAGATAATTTAGGTAGGGTATAGTAAAAACTAAGCAAAGGATTATGCAAAGATTTCTTAGCACAAAAAAAACCTTGAACCCTAAGAGCAAAGTGCCAATAAGTAATTGGACTCACCAATTTTTAAAACTTTTGGTTTTGGGCAGCTCCTGTGGCTCAGTGTGTAGGGTGCCAGCCCCATATACTGAGGGTGGCCGGTTCAAATTCGGCCCTGGCCAAACTGCAACAAAAAAATAGCTGGGCGTTGTGGTGGGCGCCTGTAGTTCCAGCTACTTGGGAGGCTGAGGCAAGAGAATCACCTAAGCCCGGGAGCTGGAGGTTGCTGTGAGCTGTGACGTCACAGCACTCTACGGAGAGTGACAAAGTGAGACTCTGTCTCTAAAAAAAAAAAAAACCGAAAAAACTTATGGTCTTGAAATGATACTGATAAGAAAATGAAAAGGCAAGCCACAGCTTGAGAGAAAATATTTGTAAAATATCTAATAAAGGCCAAACACACATACTATAAGGGTTGATACTCAGAAGATGCATTGAACTCTCAAAAGTCATTAATAAGTCTGCCCAAAGAAATCTACAGATTCAAGACAATCCCCATTAAAAGTAAAGGATACATACAAACCAAGTAAATGAGAAAAGACTTAGTTCTACTCGTTTGTTTCTCGGCAGAATACCATGGAGCTCACAGTAACCTCCAGCTCCTGGGCTTAGGCGATTCTCTAGCCTCCCGAGTAGCTGGGACTACTGGCGCCCGCCACAACACCGGCTATTTTGTTGTTGCTGCAGTTGGCCGGGCCAGGTTTGAACTTGCCCAAATGATAGGGTGTCCTACCCACTGAGCCACAGGCGGTGCCCTATGTTTCTAAGTAAATGTAAATGAAGGCCTCAGATACCACCACCACATACCTAACAATGAATGGCCAACAAAAACGGACAAAGTCAAATGCGGATAAGGATGTGGAGCACCTGAAACTCCTTTGTTGCAGGTAAGAGTGTAAAATGAGGACAGTGCCTATGCTCAGTGGGTAGGGTGCCGGCCCCATATACCGAGGGTGGCAGGTTCAAACCCGGCCCCTGGCCAAACTGCAACAAAAAAAAGTAGCTGCACGTTCTGGCAGGCGCCTGTAGTCCCAGCTACTCGGGAGGCTGAGGCAAGAGAATCACCGCAGTCTAGGAGTTGGAGGTTGCTGTGAGGTGTGACACTACGGCACTCTACGGAGAGAGATAAAGTGAGACTTAAAAAACAAACAAAAAAAGCATGTAAAAATAACCAGTAAGGTGCAGCTTCTACTCAAGTTACATACACTTTCCGTGTGACCCAGCAGTCCTTTAAGCTTATACATGGAAAATGAAGGTAAGTATTCACAATCAAACCTAGAGGCAAATTTTTAAAGCACCTTTCATAACTGTCAAAAACTGGCAATAACCCAAAAGTTCACCAACTGGGTGAATGGGGTTAAGCAAAGGAAAAGTGTGGTGCATTCACACAATGGCAGACTGCTTGCCAATAAAATGGAACAAATTACTGATACATGGAACAATATGAACGACTCAAAAAACACTATTCTAAGTTGAAGACACATAATATTCTGGAAAAGGCAAAAAATATCCTTGGTTGTCAGAGGCTTAGGATGGGTGACAGACGACTCCAAATGAGTGTTAAGAAACTCAATGCTGTGATGAGAGTGATGAAGTAGTTTTACAGCCCTATCAATGCCACCCATCATTAGTCACTTTAATAGCAATCTTGGTCAAGTTATCACATTGCTCTTAGCTTGAAGTTTAATATCTTTACCATGCTTTCTCATTTTTTAAAAAATATAGTCGAGGAATTTAAGAAACCGGTAGGCCTCGCGACCCACAGCCCACCTACCTGCTGTAAGCGGAGCGGTGCGTAGGGTGCGATCGCCGGGGCTCTGGGCTCCAGGGCGTTGGCAGCACCGCAGGGACCGCGGCGGCCTGGGCTCTGGGTCCTGGGAGTAGGACGCCGGCACTGTGGCGTCCGGGTAAGAGAACCCAGGTGAGACCTCCCTGCCGAAGCACATGCGGAGCCCGTGTTCCCGGGCTCCCTGGCCCGCTAAGCCAACACGCTGCCCAGCGGCTTCCAGACGCCGGTACAGCTGCAGCAGGTGCCGCCGCCACCTTCCAGCCTCTAGGCGGGGGCGCCCTGTAGCTGTCGCTACAGCAGCGACCATGACTAGGATGACGAGTGGGACCACAGCCCCATGGTGGCAGACGTGCTCACGAGCAGCGGCGCGGATCCGGACCTCGACAGCTCATCCGCGACGGGCAGAGGCACTACCGGCGGCTACCGTCAGTCTCCGCGCTCCGACCTGTCCTGGGCTCTTGAGGGTGCACGAAGCCCCCGCAGTACCACCCGTCTGGGGCCACCGCGAACCGCAACCTATATGCAACCTGTCTCCCTGTTTCCCACACTGGCCTGGGACTCCCGGGCTCAAGCGATCCTCCCGCCTCGTCCTCTCAAGTACTATGCCCATTCTTTGCCACCATCAAAACAGCATCAAAAAAAAACAACAAAAAACCCAGCATCTAATTGTTGAGGGTTTTTTTGTTGTTGTTTGTTTGTTTGTTTTGAGACAGAGTCTCAAGCTGTCACCCTTGGTGGAGTGCCGTTAAGTCCCAGCTCACAACAACCTCCAACTCTTTGGCTTAAGCGATTCTCTAGCCTCAGCCTCCCCAAGTAGCTGGGACTGCAGGCGCCCGCCACAACGCCTGGCTGTTCTTTGGTTGTAGTTGTCCTGTTGTTTGGCAGGCCCGGGCTGGATTCTAATCCGCCAGCTCCTGTGTATGTGGCTGGCGCCTTAGCCACTTGAGTTACAGGCGCTGAGCCTGTATAGTTGGTAATAACAATAATAGCAACTGTTTATTAACCACGTTTTCCGAAAAAATTGTTGAACACATTACATACATTATCTCATTAATTCTTTATAAAAACATGACATGGCTACTACCCTCTTTTTAGAAGCTGACATTTACATGTAATTATTAACTAGAAAACCCAGAATTCCAACCCAAATCCACCTGGCTTCAATACAAAGCTCGTATTCACTGTTCTCGTGTGCATTTTTGTTACTTGCCAGTTAGAAACTAGAGTTGGCTCAGAGGAAATAAAGATGGGATGACAGTGCAGCACTAAAACCTCACCGCACACTTGAACCTATAAACTTCCGCGGCACACTTAACATAAGTTGGTCAAGCACCGAGCAGTGGCTCACGGCTGTAATCCTAGCATTTCTGGAGGCCAGGGCGGGTGGATTGCCTGGGCCCAAGAGTTGGACCCAGCCTGAGCAAGAGAAAGAGCCCGTCTCTAAAAAATAGCCGGCGTTGGCTTGGCACCTGTAGCTCAGCGGCTAGAGTGCCAGCCACATACACTGGAGCTGGCGGGTTGGAACTCAGCCCCAGCCTCCCAAACAACAATGACAATTACAACTAAAAAAATAGTTGTGCGCTGTGGCGGGCGCCTGTAGTCCCAGCTGCTTGGGAGGATGAGGCAAGAGAATTGCTTAAGCCCAAGAGTTGGAGGTTGCTGTGAGCTGTGATGTCACAGCACTCTACCAGTGGTGACTTAGTGAGACTCTGTCTCAAAATAAAAAATAGCCGGCGTTGTGGAGGGCTTCTGTAGTCTCAGCTATTCGGGAGAATGAGGCAAGAGGATCGCTTGAGTATCTCTTAAGCCCAAGCGTTTTAGGTTGCTGTCAGCTATGATGCTTCGGCACTCTACTTAGGGCAACAAAGTATAAAAAAGAAAAGTGTCTAAAAAAAAAAAAGTAGAAAAAAAAAGAATATACTTACTGTGCTTTGAACTTCTTTCGAAAATAATTTAATTTATGATTTTTAAGACTTTTCGCGGCACACCTAAGATCCTTTTACTGCACACCGGTTAAAAATCACTGGTCTAGAAGAATACAAGTTTCGACCCAAAAGCTACGCGTCTTAGACCGGCCCAGGAGGTTCTACTAGATGTCAAAAGAAAACAGTATTAGTCTCTAAAATGGAAAGACCGTGTTCTGTGGTAAACAGGTCTATGCAAACCTGCCCCTAAAGAGTTTGAAAAATCCATTTTTCAGAAGGAAACATTTCAGAGGGACTTAGGAACAGATGGGCGGCGCCCGTCCCTTGTAGGCACAGTTCCCGGGAAGGCACAGATCCTGGGGGCGCCGGGGGGGATGCCAAGTAGGGGCACTTCCTGGCTCGACGCCACGAGCTGCCAGTACTTCCTGCTCAACGGCCAACAGCTTTTCCAACCGCCTCCCTGTACCCTCGAGGACGCCGTCGCCATCGGAGGTGGAACTCGGCTTTTGGGAGTATGGGCAGCAAAGGGCACGTGGTGTGTACAGGCTGGCTATGGCTAGCGACCCCGGAGGCCTTGAAGCCCATTGTGAGTGCCAACCAGGGGGCGGGAGGACTCGGGTAGAGGCCACGCGGATGTGGCGGGTCGCGCGGGGTCCGAGGGGTGAGGGGCGGCAGGTTGGGGCTTCTCCTGACTATCTATCGCCGGCTTCGGGACGAAGAGGAGAATGGCACTGCACTGTTCTTTTTTGTTCGTTTTCCCAAAATAGTAATTAAGGGGGTACAAGTGGTTTAATTACACGGGTCTCTGGTCTAAATGCTTAAGTCGGGGCTCCGATACGCCCATCGTTAGAATAATGTTCATTGTGCCTAGTAGGTGAGTTTTAATCCACACCCACCTCCTGGCCCTCCCTGATTCTTAGTTTCTCGTGTCTTTTGTGTGGCTGGAGCAGGGTCTGAAGATTCGCCACTTCCACGGGGCAGGGAGACGCTCCTGTCCGCGGCCCCGACGGTGGGAGCGGGTGGTTCGTGCCGCCTCCGCTTCTCCGAAACGTTTCCGCAATGACTAGCGACGTCGTCTGGGGATCCCGGGGTTCATCCTTCGCGGTCTCAGGGTCAGATTAGGTGGGACGTGATCTCCGGAGAAAAGCTCAGCTGGAAGGTGCCAGTCGCAGCTCTGCGCCTCCGGGGCACCCGTGCGCGCGGAATTTGCTAGCTGCGCCCTGTGCCCCTCCCGGTCCCCTTCTGCCTTCCGCTCTGCCTCCCAGAGCCCGGTCGTCTCAGAGTAGCAGGCAGAGAACGATAGACGGGGCTGCTTCCCCACCGCATCTGGGACTTTTTTCTACTTCAGAACTGACGCGCGGTCCGGGTTCTGGAAGGGTTTCCACGTGGAGGAACCCTTCTTGGAACGTCGAGGGAAGTCCCAAGCTCTGGCCAACCCTGTGACCCGTGTTTCCGTGACGACCGTGGAGCTGGGGACCGTACAGAAATCCTTTCCTTTCCCGCCTTGACACTCACTTGTTCCAGACCCCGTGCGGTTGCGCCTGCAGAGAGGGAACTTGAGAGGGCCTTTGTTTCTCCCTGACCGTGACCTGGAGGTTTTGGGGGTGGGGGACAGGCATGACCCAGGCGAGCCTGCAAATCAGGGTGGCAGGTGGTTGGGGACCAGGCTGTGATGGGTAGGGGAGCCTCACTGCTGCAGGAAAGGCAGGAGGGGCCTTTTCTCCCCCACCCCTTTTTCTTGTTTGTTTATTTTCACAAAATATAATTTTCTTTTTTTTTTTTTTAAGTTTTTTTTTTGCAGTTTTTGGCCGGGGCTGGGTTTGAACCCACCAACTCAGGCATTTGGGGTCGGCGCCCTACTCCTTTGAGCTACAGGAGCCCCTCCTTACAAAATATAATTTAAAATTTTGAAAACTCCAGTGCCTCTCTCTCTTGGGGCTGTAGGGAGTCCTCTTTCTCTTCAGCTGAGATGGAGACCAACATCAACTCCTGAAGACCATTGTCAGTCAAGGAATATGGCTGGAAAAAAACATGGAATGGATTCATTCCTATATCTTAACCAACACCGTGACTTTACCCTAGAAGACCCATTTTGACTTCTAGAATCCAGAATTATAACATGAATTTCTTTGTCTTAGGTCACTAAATTTATGGTATTTTTGTTACAGAGACAATGCAAAACTAAAATCACATGTAATGTTCAAATTTAGTTTTGTGATTTATGAAGAAATAAAAACTTCCTTCTCGTTTTGAAGAAAAATAAATAAATAAATAAATAAATAAATAAAAAGAAGATCATTGTCAGGACTGCCATGAGCTGACAGCTTTGTTTTCCTGCCTCAGACATTTGGAAATAAAATAAAGATAAATAAAATATAAAAAATAAAATAATTTAAATACGATAACATCCAGAAAATCTAAATAAAATATTTTTTTCCTCCTTATCCCAAACCACGAAATGTTTACCTTAGTTCAGAAACTGGAATCAAGCTATAGAAAGTATTGGTGGTGTGAACAAGTACATCTTACTTGGTGTTACTCCTGTTGATGAAACCATATCCATTTGGAATATTGCACCATTAAACTGTTACTAAAATCGTAGTTGTGATGATCACTTTGTCTGTGGCCCACAGGAGCCTCCTGTGCAATGCCTCCTTCCTGTACCACTGCTCCCTACACTGCTGTCAGTGGTGCCAGGGTTGGAACACAGGAGTGAGGTCTGGTGCAGCTGCTGGGTCTTTGCTGGGTCTTGCCCTTGCTCCTCATAGTACCCAGCAGTGATGGTGGTTGGGGCTGGAACTCCTCCCAAGGTATGATGGTAGCTTAACCAGCAGCGGTGGGACCCCTGAGGGATCTCCAGGCTTGGCTCTCTGTTCTACCACTTGCTTGTGTTATAAATTATAGGTTTTTATTATTATTGGGGCATGGTGAGGGCGGCAAATCAGAGGATGAGCACTGTTGAAAAGGTAAATTTTGTTATACTCACAGATCTAAACAGAAGTGGGCACACCATGCTAGGGTACCCACACAGAGAAGCACCAGGGTCAGTCAGGATATAGAGCAGGAAAAGGAAAATGTGTAGGTGGCTCATCCCTGTAAACCTACCAGTCTGGGAGGCGGAGTTGGGTAGATTGCTTGAGCTCACAAGTTGAGCATCCTGAACAAGAGCTAGACCTTGTCTCTAAAAAAATAGCCAGGCGTTGTTGCAGACACCTGTAGTCCCAGTTACTTGGGAGGCTGAGGCAAGAGGATCGCTTGAGTTTGAGGTTTTGTGAGCTATGAGGCCACAGCACTCTACCCAGGGTGACAAAGTGAGTCTCCATCTCAACAAAAAAAAAAAAAAAAAAGGAAAAAGACCACAGGAGAATAGATTGTGGTTTTGGTAGGAAGGAATGGGTGAGGATAGCAGGGTTAGGATTTGGCTAGTTCAGTATGCACTGAGGCCTAGGATCTGTTTCTGGTTGTTCTGGTAAGACAGGAGGGAAGTAACTTGGATTGTGAGAGTCCAATAAGAGGAGTGTGGATTCTGGATTGGTTAGTATGTATATTAAAAGGTAGTATCACAGGGAAGTGATTCACTCTCTGAGAAGTAGAGAGGAAGGGAGGGGAAAGCTAAAGTCAGCAAGACCCCAGGATGCCAAACAATCTGAAAGTAAAAGGCATAATTAATACACTTTGCATATGGTTATTGCGCACTTAACTAAAATTGTGAGAGAAGAGTTTATGAATTCCCGTGACCAGTCTGAAGTCAAACTCAAGGGATCCTCTTGATTCTCAGAATTAACATATTCTCATGTATTCACAGTGGTAATGGGAACAAAGCTTACCTCTTTACCTGAATATCTGAGTAACACTTGAGAGGGTTTAGGGAAAGTGTCTGTAGAAGAAATTACTTGATAGAGTAGTTAAGGGTATGGAAAGTATGATGGAAGGGTTTAGAAGTGTTTGAGGAGATTTCTGCCTTCCCAGAATGTTTATTCTCCTTTCCTTACTATAATGATGTATTTTTTAAAATTAATTTTTCTTACTTATACATGTGTATATTAGGTTTCCACTTTTGCTTTTACAGAATGAAAAAGGCTAAATTTATCTATACAACCAAGATTTTAAATGCTTTTATAAATTTAAAATCAACAGATTTCCCATATTTTAGGGTCCACAAAATTTTTATTTCTTTCCCATTGATTATTTTTGCTTCCCATACATTTGCTGATTCTTACATATCTGCTTTTTATTTCATTAAATTTAGAACAATTTAGAACCCATTAGAACAAAAACCTAATAAAGAACGATTGAAGATAAATACATTCAGAAAAGAAGTCAGATGATTACTGCAACAAAATATTAACCAATAATAATAGTAATAATGCAAAGAAAGTAACATTCACATTGTCAGATAGAAGTATGTCTATTATAGAATACTTTGATTAGTTAACTCCTTATTTTGTTTTTTCCAAAGTCTCAAAAAAATAAACAACTAATATTTATAAATGAAAGTAACAGATAATTTCAAAAAAACAGATCATGCCAAATCTTATAGACAATAGAAAAAGAAATACTTCAAAATCATTCTACTTAAT
>CAUYQV010070802.1:0-18147 GCA_963574575.1 Galagoides demidoff
TAAACCGATAGTGATCAAAACAGCATGTTACTGGCACAAAAATAGAGAGGTAGATGTATGGAACACAATTGAAGACCAAGAGGTGAACCCAGACACTTATCATCATTTGATTTTTGATAACCCTATTAAAAATATAAATTGGGGGAAAGATTCCCTACTCAACAAATGGTACTGGGTGAATTGACTGGCAACCTATAGAAAACTAAAACTGGACCCACACCTTTCTCCTCTAACAAAAATTGACTCTCACTGGTTAAAGGACTTAAATTTAAGACATGAAACAATAAAAATTCTTAGAGAGAGTGCAGGGAAAACTCTTGAAAAAATTGGCCTGAGAGAATACTTTATGAGGAGGACGGGGGACACCCAGGGCAATTGAAGCAACATCAAAAATACATTACTGGGATCTGATCAAATTAAAAAGCTTCTGCACTGCCAAGAACACACTACGTAAAGCAAATAGATAGCCCTCAGAATGGGAGAGGATGTTTGCAAGTTATATTTCCAACAAAGGTCTAATAACCAGAATCCACAGAGAATTCAAACTTACTACTAAAAAAAAAAAAAAAAAAAGAGTGATCCTATTTCATTGTGGGTAAGAGACATGAACAGAAGCTTCTCTGAAGAAGAGAGGTGCATGGTCTACAGACACATAAAAAAATGCTCATCATCATTAATAATAGAGAAATGCAAACCAAAACTACTCTGAGATACTATCTAACTCCAGTAAGATTAGCCCACATCACAAAATCCCAAAACTAAAGATGTTGGCGTGGATGTGGAGAAAATGGAACACTTCTGCACTGTTGGTGGGAATGTAAACTAGTACATTCCTTTTGGAAGGAAGTTTGGAGAACACTCAGGGATCTAAATGTAGACCTGCCATTTGATCCTGCAATTCCTCTGCTAGGTGTATATCCAAAGGGCCAAAAATCATTTGACAATAAAGATATTTCCACCAAATTGTTCACTGTAGCTCAATTCATAATTGCCAAGTCATGGAAGAAGCACAAGTGCCCATCAACCCATGAATGGATTAATAAATTGTGGTATATGTATACCATGGAATACTATGGAGCATTAAGACATGGAGACTTTATCTCTTTTATGTTTACATTGATGGAGCTGGAAAATATTCTTCTTAGTAAAGTATCTCAGGAATGGAAAAAAAATCCAATGTACTCAGTACTACTGTGAAACAAATTTATAATTACTCACACTTGCATATGAAAAATGAAACCCAACTATAGCCTAAGATGAAGGAGGGAAGGGGGGAGAGGGTAAAGGAGGGAGCTGGGCTGATAGAGGGAGGGTTAGTTAGGGGACCACACCTATGGAGCATATTGCAAGTACAAGTTGGATCTATAAGGTATAGAACACAAATGTCTTAATGCTGTAATTGGGTAAATGAGGTGAAGGCTATGTTGATTAGTAGGATGTAAGCACTCCAATTTGTACAAATAGTCAACACATTGAATCCCATAATGGCATAAATGTATTTATGATCTATGTACAAATGATTTAATTAAAAAAGTAATAAAAAATAAAAATATTGCAGACTCAATATCTAAAAGAATAAAGTATATAAACAAAACATGGTTACTTCCTAATATTTAATATAAAATAAAAAATAATGTTGAATTGAATTTATAAACAAATATTGGACAACAGTCATTTTTACATCTTTCCTTCCAAGAATATGACTTCTCTTTCCATTTGTTAGATAAAAAGTATTTCAGATATTTTTAAAAAGTTGTCTTTATTACATACATTATAATTTCTATTGAAATTATTATTTTAAAGATTACTGGGAACACAAGTTTTACATTAATATCTGTAAAAATTCATTACTATAACATACAGAAAATACGTTTACATTTTTTACTTATCTTGTACCAAAGTAACTGGCTTAATTATCCCATTAATTTTAGTAAATTTTCACTGTAACCTTGGTGAAAAGGTATGGGCTTTCCAAGTATACAATCACATAATCAAATAAATAAGTGTCTAACTTCTTCCTCAATATCTTGCTAGTTATATCATTTTATTATCGTATTTGCTAAAACTAGAAGATACTATCAAAACAGCAATGCTAAGAGAGGATAATTTATATCGTTTTTATTTTAGGGGCAATTAATATAGAGTCATATTTAATATGAATACTCTTAGGGTATTCATTTGCTGTGATTTGCTTAAATAATTTCCTTTGGCAATGAGAATTCTATTACCTTAAAGTATTAATCTATATTTACTATCAGCCAACTCACTTTTTAACTTAATCAAATCAATTTCTCCCAGCCACATTCTACTAAGATTGCTCTTGCCAAAGTGACCAATAATCTCCCATTGCTAAATCTAATAGTCACTAATACAAATATTTGTGTAGTTTGATATATGTTCCTCCTCTTTGATGCACATTCTTCACTTGGTTTGTGGACTAACACATTTGTTTCTCACTCCACTTCCGATTTCTCAGTCTTCTTTTCCCCATTCCTCTTAGTCTCCCCAGCCTAATAATGCTGGAGTGATCAAGTGCTCTGTCCTCAGTTCTCTTCGCACTTCCTGGGTGATCATATCCAAGTTCATAATTCTAAATACCGTCCATATGGGAAACACTCCCAAACGTATATCTCCTAAGCTCTAGAAGTATGCAAGTAACTGAGTGCTTGAATCTTAGGTACCCTAAGCTCAACACGTTGCATAGCTAATAAGTGGTGACTTGCTCCAAGGTTTATGCACCTAGCCACCCTATCATTTTGCTCTTTCATAATACACATCCATAGCTTCTTATATAAAATTGATGATACAATTGTGAAACTGACCAAAGACGTCAATGAAAAGGGTACATGATGATGCAATAACCCTTATGCTAAAATATTTTTTAAACTAGATATAATTTTATGTCTTTAAAAATGAAGGCTGAAGTCCCTAAAAACAAATAAATTCATTTTTCAGTAGGTAATAAAAGATATCCAAAAATATTTGGCACTAGATTGTTGTAAACTGTTACCATAACAAATTCATTTTAAAATCAGTATTTTAGCATGTGATACAAATGTAAGAACTATGCGTGTGTTTCTTAAAAGTCATGAGTGCTTTATATCATTTAAAAACATATAATGTACGCAAAAAAGGATAGGAGTGTACTAAATATATTACTGAAAGCACAGAACAAAAGTACTGTGGGTACATAAAGACTAAGGCCTTCAAAAGCAGAGCCTGAATGCAACTGGAATAATAGAGAACGGCCTTTTCCTGGTCTCTCAAGTTTGCTCACTATCCCTTTTCTACTCAAGTCATGAGTTCACTCCCACAGATCCTGCTCGTTATTCTGTGGCCTACTTTCTCCACCAACGAAAGCTTCTTTGGCTCTGTTACCCGGAATCCCTACACTAATTTGCATTTTATTAAGAGCATTAGCCTGATTAGTTTTACACTAGGCAGATTAGTCTCATCACCTGAAACCAATTGTAACTTTCATGACGAGGAGCACATGTTTTATTGTTGAGTATTTCCTACACCACCTCACATTTTGTATGGATTCATAATTGGCCAAAATAGATCATCTCCTATGGATAATTTTTAAAACGACAGTAGTCATAAAAATCAGAAGAAAATTGAGGCCCACAGTCACTTAAGTCTCACTCATCATTGCAATCCACAAACTAAAATTTAATAATCTATTTGATAATCTGGAGAGCCTGTGAGAGACCTTCCAGTAAGTTGCATCTTCCTCCAGGTGTAATATAAGCATAGGATATATTTAATACGTATTTTGAAAGGTTTCCTCAATCATGTTAAAATGCATCAAGTTATTAAATAAAAGCTATACATTCATTTACATCACAGGGTTCACTTAAAGCTATATATTTTTCATAAAGCTACTCTGCCTCGCTGGGGGGAAATAACATACTTCATTTGAAAGTGTGCAAAAATATACATAATAAATCTCTTCTTCTTATAGAAGATAGTATAGAAAATAGAAATAGTATAGAAAAAAAGGAAAGACTGCAACTAAAAGTCTTGCTGTCAATCTTGCTCAAACTCATACAGCACTATTTATTGTTTGCAGGATTATTTGTATATACAAAGTTTAGTCTTTGAATAATAAGGCACAGAGTGAGGAAACTGTATGATTTTTAGAGGGGTTAAGCAAGTTGTAACAAGAAGTGATGAAATTTAACTCCCAATGGCTGGAGTAATAGACAAACATGACCAAAAATAGAAACCAAAATATTTTAATCAGCAGGTCACTGATTTATAAATTGTGAAATAGGCCGGGCACAGTGGCTCATGACTGTATCCCTAGCACTCTGGGAGGCCAAGACAGGTGGATTGCGTAAGCTCACGAGTTCGAGACCAGCCTGAGCAAAAGCAGGACTCTTCTCTACTGAAAACAGAAAAAAACTGAGGCAAGAGCTTCTCTTGAGCCCAATAGTTTGAGGTTGCTGTGAGCTATGATACCACTGCACTCTACCCAGGGCAACAGCTTGAGATTCTTTCTCAAAAAAAAAAAAAAAAAAAATTGTGAAATAAACCATTGCTGCTCCAAAACTTCAAAAAATTAAGATTCTAATGCTTTATATATGTCTTGGAACAAAAAGGAAATCCAGGTTATATAAAAATCAAGACAAAAAAACTAAATTCCCTATCTAGGTCCACATAGAAAAAAGAAAGAGGGGAAAGGATAAAAGTGAGAGAAATCAAAAGGTCGGGAAGCACAGTCACTGGACCCAGAAGTCCCTTGAATTCATAGATATCTCAGGGAGAGTCCTTTTCAAGAACTCAGAGGCCTGGAGAAATTTTCCCTTACCTTTTAAAGGAACTACTGGATATGAGCTGATACCTAAGTAACAAAAAGAAAATACTCAATGAGAATCTATCGAGGGCATAAAATTAGATAGGAGATTTTTAACAATCTAAGAGTCTCCATGAAATTCTGATCTAGAATGAATGTAACATGTACATGCTACTCATCATACTAATAATAAAAATAAACATCACAAAAATCCAGGGAAGGAAATTCTTATTCTGTAACAATATTTTCCTTCAAGTTATGCTTGATTAAACGGCAGTGAATGGATAGCAAGTTAAAGCAAAAAAAAAAAGAAAAAAAAAGACAGGACTCAAAAGTAGAATTGATCAAGGGGAAAAGGATTCATGGATTCTAACTACTACACTTATTTTACTAAAAACATACATTTTTTAAATTTATTTTTGTTTCCCAAACTGAAACATAGAAAAATGTCTAAAATTCATATAAGAAGAATGAACATTATTTCAAGAAATTATGTTGTTACCAATTAAAAAACTTTCTTGGTCAGGTATTCATATATTAGCCACTTTTTTGTGATGGGATGTGTGATTACCTGCGATGTAGTAATGATAATAATAATGTTTACTTAATGGTGTTTGGGATATTTCGTATATTTAACCTCATTTAATCCTTCAAATAACCCCACAGTTTATTATTAAAAATAATGATGCATTTTCATTGTATTATAATATTATAATCCCCATTGAATAAATGAGGAAACCCCATTTAATAAATGAGGAAATTACAAAATAATTTTTGTGTCAAAATTATTTACACAATATTAAATAATTTTGTCTGAGTTTTCAGCACAAGTTGGCTTATTCAAAGACCCACACTCTTCTATACTACAAACGATTATTTTTTTTTGTACAGAACCTAATATAACATACATAGGCATTAATTTAAATTACTGTTTTACATAAATTATAATACTGCTGGTGATTATGATGAGTGCGTTGGTCAAGGGAGGATTTGCCAAATAGCTTGAGAGTAAGTCAAACCCAAATTATATCTTGGCCGTTTCTTCAGTCAATAATAATTGCTGTGATCCAACCACCTTTCCTATAGCAACCCAAACTAGTGTGAAGATGTTGAAAGTAACTCATAGTCTCATTCTTAGTCTTAAAATAGACAATAATGCTATGTCATCAGACATATGATATATAGATTTATTTTTTAAATAATATCTGTGTACAATAACATAACATTTGGTTAAATAATTATGACTATGGAAAATACTAGATTAAATTTTATCAGTGCCTCTCATAGTAGAATCTGAATTAATGCTTCAATGCTTAAGTGTATGGCTATTATTAGACCTGTAAAATCAAATTGAGTAATAGTCTTATGAGGCAAAAAGTCTACTCAACTTACGAACTATTTTTACTTCATTCTTAAATGACATTTGAGTACATGATAATTACCTGCCAAGTTATAGATGGATGCACAGTATTCTCATTTTTAATTTCTGGTGGCTGAAGGCAAGAAAGATAGAAATAAACAATATTACACTTAGGTAGCATCTTCAATTTGAATAAATGAAGAGTGGCCATAAAATCAATCAAGTGATTTTAATAATCAAATAATCTAGCAATTGAGTCCGAGCTAAGAAAGCTGCTCGGTTCCCAGGGGATCCCCAGAGAAAAGTGAGCATCCCCTTCTAGGAAGATATTGCCCTTAATGTTGTTTTATGTACTCTCGCTTTCTGAGACAAGCTTCTGTTTCTCCACTTCAGGGAATCTAAAAGTAAAAACCATGCTATTAGCTTTTCCTCCCCACTCCCTTAAGTTGATGATTTGAAAAGTAAGTGGCATGCTCAAATATTAAAATGTGTGTGTATATATCTCATTAGAGTCACTTCTGAAAGTGTCGAACATGTAAAATAAATTTATATAGTTAATATCCATTACTCTCAGCCATTGTGAATAATGATGGTCCGTATAAATTTCATGTGAAAAGTAGAATTCCGCTAATGAAATAAGTTTCCAAATAAAAAAGAAGAGTTTCCATGTATAAGAAAGAAAATAATGTTCTCATTTGGAGAATTGGGAATAATGAAAAATTGAAGCACCTCCTAGATACTTTCATAATGAATAATATTTTAAAAAATTACTTAGATCATTCGAGTGAGTACCTCTTATTCTTAAAAATGTCTGTACAAGAATTTCTACTGCTTGTAGAAATTGAGTCGTGAACAATGATAATAAAAATTTTATCACGATTTATAGGTCTGAAAGTACATCATACTAGTAGGTATGAAATTAACTACATTTTGTCACAAGTTTTAAATGTAACACCAAGAAACAGAAGCCTTGTTATTCACATACTTGCTACTACCATTAAAGTTGTAATGTTAAATAGAATCAGAATTGTCTAAAAGACAGTATGCTTCTCCTACAAATTATTTTCATGCATGGACAATGATATGATGGTACTTTCTAATGCCAATTTTTCTAATGTTTTTATGGAAACTAGATATCTGGTGTTATATTCAGTAAGATTTTCAATGCACACATTATGATTTCATCTCTAAAGGAAGATAGATACTTAAGGACTTTAAAGCTATCTGAATGTAACACAGCTTTGGTTACATACGTTGATCGTTTCGCTATCTCAGAGGAAAAGTTATAATACACAAGCGCTGTGTTGATCTGGGAGACTCTATTTGCTTGTTGTGAACTCTCGTGCACAGCTCGGGACTGAATGAATGTGCTGTGTACAATCATGCTGACCACTGAAACCCAAATTTTGAGTGCGCTGAGAAGCCCCAACCTCTTCAGGACTAAAAGAATGTTCTGACTGCTGCATTTCAAAACCGAGTAGCTGAAAGAGAGCAACATCACTTTAAGTTGCTTTCGAGATCAGTGGAAGTCCATTTTCCCTCCTCCATCCCTGCCTTTCAAGGGCAGGAGATGGAGTCTCTATCTTAGAAGTATGGGAGGGGGGAATAAATAAATGCAACTTTCCCCTAGGAAGTCAAAATTACTTACATGTAACCTCAGAGTTGTTCAGAGTTTCACAATAAAGCCTAGGGCCCTAAGAACACTCACAGGGCGGTGTGTGAGGAGAGGGCCTCTTCAGGGTTAATTCACCTCTGCATCTGTTGCTATCCCATGGCCTTGAAGTCTCTGAGTCTCCGTGCACCTTTATTTCTTTTTGGTGTTTGGATCTCTGCCTGCTTATGACAGTGCTCATGCCGCATGAAAAGAAGCAGGCTGGATGTTTTATCCCTTGTCTGAGCTTGCTTCAATTAAATTAATGGACCCATTCAGATCACTCTTTCCCCTTTCAGATGCACCCCTGATGAATACATTAAAAAGATCTTAAGTCTCAAGATGGTACATCATGGTATTAGCCAGGCACTCATTCCCCTCTGCCTTCTTTTTTGTAAATCAAATAATTAATGAGATCTCCACCTCAATAAAGCACTTCATCAATATTTTGTGGGGGAAAAAAATCCCTCTTTGCTTGTAGAAGAGCTTTTATCTGCATCTGTGTGGGATTTCATGGGCAAATGCAGGAATATTAAAATGACAAAATATTGACTGATTCTTGCAGTTTGATCCTCAGAGCTGAGGATTAGTTAAGGGCTGTCTCCGCTGTTCAGCAGAGAAGCAAGAGGCAAGGTTGTCAGGTTGCTCTAGATGTTTTGTGCTCAATATGCAATTTGTAAACATCAAGTGGGACAAAGTAATTTCACCAAAGTTTGATGTCACCAGAGGAGGCATAGATGTTCTGTGGAAAGCACACATGGTTTCACGATTAAAAAAACCAAAGTGAGCAGTGGTATGTATTTAGCTGTATTTAATTTTTGTATTTTAGCACATTTTTAACAAAGATCTTTTACCATCAAGTTTTAGTTCAAAAATAAGACTAGATATGACGATAGTAGCTCTACTTTAATTTTCTACTTGAGAACGTTCCTTTGTATAGATTATAGAAGGTCTATATTACATTATTGGAGGGATACCAAATTCTATTGCTTTTCAATTGTTCCAGGTTGCATACTGTGCCCAGCACACAGAGTGGATACACAAACACAAGTCTTTTTACGCATTGAAATTTCTTCCATTGAAATTAATACTTATTAAGTTTTACACACTTAATATTTACAACTTAATACTTATTAAGTTTAATTCCACACTCTCCCACCCTGATCCCACATTCAAAGCCTAAAGTACGTGAGAAAAAGAATGGAAGGGAAAAGTGAAAATAGAAAACATGGATTTGGAAGTTGAAATCCACCTGTCCAAAACTTAAAAATAATTCACACAGATATAGTGACTATTGGGTGACAAATTGATGAGAGGCATAGAAGTCCGTTTTCACTTCACAATTCACTCTTTAAGTAAAAGATTTACTTGAGTTGACAGTAAATTAATTCACAATTGCTAAAGAAAAAAAGGAGCAAACATAAAAAATTTAAAAAGTAAAATTTATTCATCATAAAATGAACAGAATATAAAATAATAGCCTTCACCAGGACTTACAAATATGCATGAATTAACAAAATACCCAAATATCTAAAAGTGTTAGAAATTAAAAGAAACTCTACAAAAGGCACAGAGATAGCAATTTTAATTTATTTCACTCAGTTTCAACTGACTATAAAAATTAAACATGAATGTAGATCATCTGGAAATGTAATTGAACTATGATTTTCATAGCTCTATGAAATAGATGTAGTATCTAAAAAGAAACACACTCATAGAAAAGTAAGTAAAGGTTTGGCATCCTATTCACCCAAGAGAACAATAGCAATAAATTTTGAGAGCAGATGTGATAAGTTTGCATCCTTGAATCACAATACAGTAGAAGTTAAGTCCAAAGTGACTATCAAATTACTTACAAACACTACACAGAAATTCATTCAAATATTATAGAAATTACCTTCCCCTAAAAGGAAACAGCAGCAAACCTTTCAGATTGGATAACCACATTTTACCCCAAACCAGCTTATGCCTACATATCATGTAGTTTTAATTAATTAAAAATTTTATGCAAATATTTTACTAAATGTTGAGTAGATAAAAATTGTATGGACATATATAGACAAACACTGCAGTAACACATCAATTTCAGGGACAAAATTAACTTTATGTATGAGGCCCTTCCTGATCCTTGATCTCGTTTCTGCCTTGCTTAAGTTAGCCACTAAGTCTTTTCTTTATCATCTTGTCTTTTCTGAATGTTTTTACCATATGTATTAAGATTCCAAATGATTTTGTGTGTATTTTTTAATGGTGTGTATATTGAATGTTTCATGAAAGGAATCCTGTGATACTCCTGATGCCACCAATCACTTGTCTGCATGTTCTGAAGGAAACTATGTCATTGTGCTTTGTCAAGGTGAATTCACTTTTGCTTTACAGAGTAATCCACGCCAGAGTTTCTCTTTTTTTTTTTTCCTGTTCATATTTATGGACAGAGTCCAGATATTTGCATGTTTAACAATGCCATTATGAGCATTCTTGTAAGGGTCTCCAGATACACATTTAAAAACAAACAAACATCCCTTCTACTAAGGTATTACCTTAAAATTTCAAAGACAAGATAATGTTTAATTTCCTTTATTGAGATTTTTTTTAAAGCTTCTCCTCTCATGAGAGTTACCCTTTCCAAAAAGAAATTATTATATTTCAAGACTGTTAAGTAATATTCCTTTTTCTCTTAGTGATGTCTGAGCATGTCCGGCACATCTGATGTCCTTCTCATACGTCATGTTTCCACAGCAGCATACCCCTACATGCTAGAATGTATGCTGAAATAGTCTTTCAGGGTTTTTTGTTGGTTTGTTTGTTTTCTGTTTTGTATGTGTGTGTGTGTTCGTTTTTTGAAACAGAGCCTCATTCTATCCCCTGCGTAGAATGCCCTGACGTCATAGCTCACAGGCACCACAAAGCCCAACTAGTTTTTCTATATTTTTAGTAGAGATGGGATCTTGCTCTTGTTTGGCTGGTCTCAAACTCCTGAATTCTCACTCACCTCAGCCTCCCAGAGTGCTAGGCTTACAGGTATGATCCACCACACCTGGCTGATGTTCTTTTAGTTTTAAGCATCAAAATAATATTTTTATTGATGAAAAAAATTGTCACCAAAGATATCGAAGGTGATGGAAAAGTTCAAAAGTTAAAAGCAAAAATACTAAACCACATATTTAAATGGATACTAATGTTGTCTACCTAAAGGTACACATAAAAATGAATAGATATTCTTGGCATCATCATGCCTGGGTCAAGTCTTCTTTGAGGCAAACTCTCCTAGCTGTGGAGCTCTCTACTTGTTTGGTAATATTATTATGACAAACCATCAGAAACTTATGTGCTTAAAGCAGTAGAAATTTATCATCTACATCTCTTATCTTCAAAGCAAACAGCATAGCATCTTTCAATCTCCCTTCGTCTTGCACCTGGCCTTACTACATTTTTTCTCTTAAGGACTCTTATAATTGCATTGTTCCTACCTGGATAGCCCAGTATAATATTCTCCATTTCAAGCTCTTTTTATGACTCACCTCTGTAAATCCTTTTTTGCTTTGTAAAGTAACATATTCACAGGTTCTAAGACTAAGGCATGGATGTCTTTGGGAGACCATTATTCAGACCACCACAAATACCTTCTGAGCAATCCTCTTGTCTCCATACGTTGAAAAGGAGAAGATCAATAAAGATCAAAAAGCTCAAAATAAAATCTCTTCTTTAAAAGATTCTGTATACTTCAGCCACCTGTGGATACTAAATGACAGTGGGTTTCTGTGTGGGGTCTCCCAGCTTTTGCAAGGGGACTCTGACTCCACTACTGATACATTGTCTATAGTCCACGACCATATCTAATGGACGCCATTACTGGCCTTCCGTTAAAAGGGGCTACCTTACTTGCTAAAATTAAGGTAATTGGGATGAAATTCTTCTTGTTCACCTGATCAAAACCTTTCCCACACCATCCACAATAAATTTTCTACATCCAGTTTTACCTATCTTCGAGACTTGTGTTCATATGTATTTTATAGTTAGAAATGTCCATTATTTAAAACTTGACTTTAAAGCTTTCACAAAATGAGAAGGCAAATCTTATCTATCTCATATTAGTGAAACCATTTGTGCTGTCAGTAAAACACATCCTCATCCTTGGCCAAATTTATAAAGCAAATATTTTCACCTTTTGCTACTTAGGTCAACTCAGGGTCAATGTACTCTTTTGTGCTGTAGAAGGCCAAATGATTTGTTTTTAAAACCCCCCAAAATAATATATTACCTTTATTAGGATGTCAGAAGGCAGCTTATCTGATATATTAATAAACAAAGCCAAATGGTCTTCTCTTATATATTTACCCATCCCAGAATTAATCACTCAGCTGAATGTATTCTAACAGCTAGGTCTTGATTAAGAAGACATTTACTTATGAGGCATTTCATTATCCCAATGTTTACTTAAATGGATAATGAAATATATCTTTCATAAATAGTAGTATATATATATGAGCAACTGTAGCAGAAAAGGATAAATTATTCTAGCAAAATGCTTGGTACCTAGATTAAACATTTTTCAGTGTTTTAATGAACAAAAAACTCAGAAAGCCTAACTTTTAAAAATAAATCACAGATAAAATATGAGCAATAGCCAGGTTGAAAGACAACGGAGTTTCTGGAATTGTTCATCTATTGTTCCTGAATCTTATTTAAATTGCTGTTTGCACAAGAGAGCAAAACATATTCCTGGTTCCTCTCACCTAAATACAGCCAAGCATCCTAGAAATAATCCAACAGGCCATCAATCATAAGCAGACTAGGAACTCTGGCAGGCACAAAAGATGGGTTCACAGCCCTTGAGTTGCCTAGGTTTTCTTTTTATCTCTCATACACCCCAAAATGGGTACCAGAGAGGCTCCTCATCTGGAAGCACCCCCTGTTGCAGAGCAAAACAAACTAAATGAACCCTGCTGTCTTTGGTTTCAGCAAAAGGAAAGAGACAGCCCACCAGAGATGGAGCTGGAAGCTCTACCCCCTGACCCCACCGGAACAGGGACCTCCCCCTACCCCCACTTTCAGTACATCGCTGCAGAAGGCATCAGCAGCAGTGTCTGAGCAGAGACACCCCGCCCCCACTCCTACAGAATCCACAAGCCTGATCTCCAGGAACCTGCACCCGCAGTCTGGGCATCTCCTTGCTCTCCTCTCTCTCCTCTCCACATTTGACACCTGATGACTCTGCTTCTTTTTTTTTAGATTAGGTATAGTTAGGCAAACTGCAGTTCTGATAAAGAGAGAGCTTTAAGGCAGAGGAGGAAAATTAACACCTTCACGTAAACAAAAGTGCAAAACAAAGTTAGAACTAATTAAATCATAAGCCCTATTCACAGTGCGTTAGGTTAGACTATGTTATTTTAGGAAAAGGGGATATATGAGAAAGTCCTGCTTTTAGAAGTTCTTACTGAATGGGGAGATCTTGGATTGCTTACTTGAAAAGTAAACACAACTATTCTAAGTCAGTAAAGGGAAAGTAGTAAAGGAAAAGATACGTTTGGTACATGGGCGTGAATTTCCTTTATCCCTGAGGAAATGAATGACCAGAAAGGACTCTGCTGTGTGCGTTTTGAGTCAGCATCATAGCCACGACTCTGAACAAATAGAAGTAGCCAGCTTAAGCTTAAATACCAGGATAGGAAGAAAAAGATTTTTTTTTTTTTTTTTTTGAGACGGAGACTCAAGCTACCCCCCTGGGTAGAGTGCCATGGCATCACAGCTTACAGCAACCTCCAACTCCTGGGCTCAAGCGAGTCTTCTGTTTCCACCTCCCAAGTAGCTGGGACCACAGGCGCCCGCCACAACGCCTGGCCATTTTTTGGTTGCAGCCATCATTGTTCTTTGGCGGCCCAGGTGTACGTGGCTGGCGCCTTAGCAGATTGAGCCACAGGCGCCGCGCCAAGATTTCTAAATGAAAAAAGCAGAAGGCAGAGTTAACATGCATCTGGGCAGTTTGTATATTATACAAATGGTCTTGAGGAAGACATGTGTAGAGGCAAAATGCACCCCATAATTTCAATGCCAAGCCTGGCACCCTGGGGCATGTCTGTGTCTACCCCAAACAGGCAGATATTTCTACATGTTGTGAAGTCACTGTTCACCAAGCCATTCCCTCATAGGGCTGTATCAACCAGACAACCTTCTGTCTCTCATTTGCCAATGGCACTCTATGGGCCTGAGGAATACAAAATGCAAACTCAAAATACAAGAAAAATGTAAAAAATAAAAGTATCAATCCCACAAAGGGTGTGCGAGCCATGGTATTTGGAAAAATGAGAGTCATGTAGTAAAAGATTGGTAGTGCCCATCCAACCCTTCAGAAAGCTTTTTTGAGTAACTTGGAATCTTTTCAGTCTTCCTGGATCCTTTGAAAGAAATGTCATTAAAACCTTTGATTGTGACAAAATGCTTTGCAAGTACAAATATGATTTCTTTGTGTCTGTGCTTAAATCCACAGCCATGCTTCTGGCCCAATTTTCTGTGGAGAAAGAATTATTGGCTACCTGGACAAAAGTAAAAAGAATAGACATGGGTTGTTGTTGTGTTAAAGGAGAGACTTTTATAATGAAGACTCAAGGACTGCTAAATTAATTACCATGAAAAAAATGATGGAGGTTCTCATGGCTGAAGGAATTTTCACTTGGATCTTCTGGAAATACAAAAGACTTCACCCACACCATGTACTACTTATCTATTTTTCACCCAAGGCTCTGAGGAGTTTAGAGACATGTTATTCTTTGCACAAGACAACTTTGGATGTCCTTGAGAGACTTGTCTATAGAATTGTAAAATGTAAAAAATAATAGTTTTCTCAATTTTTTTGGATTTTTTACTTTTAATTATTGTAGATATACAGCTCATTGTGTTGGGTGTGATGTTTTGATACAAACATACAATGTATAATGACTAAATCAGGATATTTGGTGTACTCATCAACTGAAACATTCATTATTTCTTTGTGTTAGAAATGTTTCAATTCCACTCTTTTAATTACTTGAAATAAAAATATTCTTAAGTGTAGTCAACCTATTGTGTTTCCAAACACTAGATCTTATTCTTTCTATCAAACTGTATTTTTTTTTTTAAATTGTTGGGGCTTCACTGAGGGTACAAAGAACCAAGTTACATTGATTACAATTGTTAGGTAAAGTTCCTCTTATAACTGTGTCTTGCCCCCAAAAGGTGTGTCACACCCTGTGACTCCCCAACCTCCCTCCTTCCTTCTTTTCCCTGCTCCCCCTTCCCTCACCCCCACACCATGTACTAGATCAACTGTCCTCATATGAGGATTGAATACATAGGATTCTTGCTTCTCCATTCTTGTGATGCATTGGTAAGAATAATGTGTTCCACTTCCATCCAGGTTAATACAAGGGATGTAAAGTCTCCATCTTTCTTAATGGCTGAATTGTATTCCATGATATACGTATACCACAGCTTGTTAATCCATTCCTGGTTAGGGGTCATTTAGGCTGTTTCCACATTTTGGCAATTGTAAATTGAGCTACAATAAACAGTCTAGTGCAAGTGTCTTTATGTAAAAGGATTTTTTTCCTTCTGGGTAGATGCCCAGTAATGGGATTTCAGGATCAAATGGGAGGTCTAGCTTGAGTTCTTTGAGGGTTCTCCATACTTCCTTCCAAAAAGGTTGTATTAGTTTGCAGTCCCACCAGCAGTGTAAAAGTGTTTCTTTCTCTCCACATCCATGCCAGCATCTACAGTTTTGAGGTTTTGTTATGTGGGCCATTCTCACTGGGATTTAGATGATATCTCAGGGTGGTTTTGATTTGTATTTCCCTAATAATTAGGGACAATGAGCATTTTTTCATGTTTGTTAGCCATTAGTCTGTCTTCTTTAGAGAAGGTTCTATTCATCTCTCTTGCCCATTGATATATGGGATTGTTGACTTTTTTCATGCAGATTAATTTGAGTTCTCTATAGATCCTAGATATCAAGCTTTGCTCTGATTCAATATACAAATATCCTTTCCCATTGTGTAGGTTGTCTGTTTGCTTTGGTTGTTGTCTTTTTAGCTTTACAGAAGCTTTTCAGTTTAAGTCCCATTTGTTTATTTTGTTGTTGTTGTTGCAATTGCCACAGGAGTCTTCTTCATAAAGTCTTTCCCCAGGCTGATATCTTCAAGTGTTTTTGCTATGTTTTCTTTGAGGATTTTTATCATTTCATGCCTTAAATTTTGGTCTTTTATCCATCTTAAATCAATTTTTCTGAGCGGAGAAAAGTGCAGGTCTAGTTTCAGTCTTTTACATGTGAATATCCAATTCTCCCAGCACCATTTATTCAACAGGGATTCTTTCCCTCAGTGTATGTTCTTGTTTGGTTTATCAAAAATTAGGAGGCTGTAAGATGTTAGTTTCATTTCCTGTTTTTTTTATTTGATTCCAAATGTCTATGTCTCTATTTTTTTTTACCAGTACCATGCTGTTTTGACCATTATGGCATTGTAGTACAGCCTACAGTCTGGTATGCTGATGCCCCAGCTTTGTTTTTATTATGGAGAATTGCCTTACCTATACGGGTTTTTTCCGGTTCCATACCAAATGAAGAATTATTTTTTCCAAGTCTTGAAAGTATGCTGTTGGTATTTTATAGGGATGGTATTGAATCTGTAGATTGCTTTGGGAAGTATAGACATTTTAACAATATTGATTCTTCCTAGCCCAGAGCATTCTATATTCTTTCATTTCTTAATTCAAACTGTACTTTTGGTACCTATAAACCATCCCTAATTTGTTCCTTGATCCCCACTACCCTTCCCAGCTTCTGGTAAACATCACTTATTCTCTCACTTCACGAGTTCCATTTCTCAACAGTTGAGGACATTGCATTGTAAGAATATACCATTTCAAGTTTAGGACCAGTTAAAATAAAACTTCTGTGAATATTCTCACACATATTTTGGGGGTTTCCATTTATCTAGGGGAAAATACCTGAGAGTGCAATTGCTGTATCATCCAGAGTTTAGTTTTATGAACACATGCTAAGTGATTTACACACTACTCAGCATTTTACATCACCACTGACACTAGGTGGGAGATCCAGAGTTTCTCCTCACTCTTACTGAGTGTTGACTTTGCCAATATGTTACATTGTAATCATGTTAGTGGGTGTATAATGATAACTTAGTTTATATTGCCTTGCTGCCAAATGATGATGAAAGCCCCCTTTCCATGTTTCTTGGTCATTAACATACCTTATTTTGTGAAGTAGATGTTTACGTTCTACCCGTTTTAATAATAGGATTTTGACTTTTTAATATACATATGGAGGAGTTATAAAATTTATCTTTTGGTACACAAATTTTTGTCAGATATATAGACAGTACATTTTCTCACAGTCTTATGGCTTGAGTTCATTTTCTTAGTGGTCCTTTAATGAGCAGAAAACTTCTATTTTGAGTAATATGTGAGTTATTTCCTTTCATGTTTTTGTCAGTTGTATGTCTTGTATAATATATAGTGTATATTTTCTTATAGTAGCAGAGATATTTTTCTATGTAAAAATCTTTATATTTATACCTTTTAGATCTAGGTCCATGATCCATCTCTATTTTTTTGCATTACGAAGTAGATAAATGTCCAGGTATATCTTTTCCCAAATTGTGCCATTATTTCAACATCAGTTGATAAAAAACGTTCCTTTTGTCCTTTGAACTACCTAGGTGCTTTTTAAAAAGCCAACCCATGTTGTGACCCATCGGGCTCCTATGGCCCTGGTCTGGGTTAGCTCAGGAAGGAACCAGGCAGGAAGTGGATTAGAAGTACAAGTTTGTGGAAGGTGGGCTAGCCCTTACTTTCCAGGTAGCTCCAAGCAACCTCCTCACCAGTCTTTTTTTTTTGGAGACAGAGCCTCAAGCTATCCCCCTGGGTAGAGTGCCACGGCATCACAGCTCATAGCAACCTCCAACTCCTGGGCTCAAGCGAGTTTCCTGTCTCAGCCTCCCAAGTAGCTGGGACCACAGGTGCCAGCCACGACGCCCGGCCATTTTTTGGTTGCAGCCATCATTGTTGTTTGGCGGGCCTGGGCTGGGATTCCAACCCGCCACCTTAGCTGTATGTGGCTGGCGCCTTTGCCGCTTGAGCCACAGGCGCTGAGCCCGCACCAGTCTTTCATCAAAAGGGAATGATACAGGTGAGGGGAGTAATTACCAATGACTACGTGCTGAGGGCACGGGCTCCTCCCACAAGGAACTCCTGTGGACTAAGGGCCCCGAGGTCCACGCCTCAGCTGCAGATCATCTTGCTCAGATGTTGGCATCTCCTACAAACCCGTGATATATGCTTTGATTT
>CAUYQV010070807.1:0-14251 GCA_963574575.1 Galagoides demidoff
ACTTTTAAAAATGATGTGTGTGGCTTGGCGCCTGTGGCTTAAGCGGCTGAGGCGCCAGCCACATACACCCAAGGTGACAGGTTCATCCCCAGCCCGGGCCCGCCAAACAACAATGATGGCTGCAACCAAAAAAAAATAAAAAATAAAACCTGGGCGTAGTGGCAGGCGCCTGTGGTCCCAGCTACTTGGGAGGTAGAGGCAGGAGACTCGCTTGAGCCCAGGAGTTGGAGGTTGCTATGAGCTGTGATGCCATGGCACTTTACCCAGGGGGATAGCTTGAGGCTCCATCTCAAAAAAAAATAAAAAATAAATAAAAAAAAAAATAAAAATGATGTGAACAGCAACTGACTTCGAGTTAAGTGCCCAGAAGATATTAGGGGGAAAAAATAAGTGTGGATGTTTCGATCATTAACTTCTATTATCAACACATTTTCTGATTTTCCACTCACTCCACAGCATGTTTTGTGCTCCCACCTAGTGCCACCCACTGTGCTCCACAGGAGGCGATGTAACAATGAAGAGAAATGACCCTACTCTCAAGCAGCTTTCAGTTGGCAGAGCTCTCGGTCCTGCAGCTGTAATAAAGTGAACTCATTGAGTGTCCTCTTCTCAATTATTAAGAAATCTTTATGAAAAAGGGGTGGGCATTAATCAAAACAGTGTGTAGTATTATGTTGAAGAAAATTAGCACTGTTGGGAAAATTTATATTTAGGAGAAGTTATTGCAACCAATCACTCGGAAGGCATTTTCCTCCAGAACATAATATTAATAATCTGTACTAGACCTAAAATAATATTTATTTTGTTCTCCTTTGGTTCTAAAAATACACAGTAGCCTGAAAGCCAAAATCTAATTTGTAATTTTCACAGCTGAATAACATTCATTTCTGTCCAATTTGGATATTCATGGGCACTGCCACAATGCCCAACAGCAGATTGACCCAAAGCCCCAAATCACCCCCCATCCCTGCCCCTGAGAAAGGGCTGTTAGGTTCTACTTATAGCAAGACTGAAAAAGAGCACTTCTGAAATAGAGGGTATTCAATCAATAGACAGAAATTTGAAGTAGAAGACCTTAAAGTTCTTGCCTATCCCAAATTCCATCATGCCAGGAGTCTTTTGGCTCATGGAACATAAAGGACATGGTAGGTAGGCTGTGAATAGCAGATTAGCAAGTCTTTTTTGTGAACATACAAAGTGTTCTCAAAACTCTTGCTGGTAGGAGGTGGACAGACCAACCTAAAGGTTATGCAGCGGTCCTCAAACTTTTTAAACAGGGGGTCAGTTCGCTGTCCCTCAGACCATTGGAGGGCCGGATTGCAGGCCCTGGGATGAGTGGGCCACTAAGCAGGACAGGCAGCAGTGGCAAAAACACCCAACAGGCAGAATAAATGTCCTCAGCGGGCTGCATGTGGCCCGCGGGCTATAGTTTGAGGACGCCTGTGAGGAAGTCATAGCTAGAAAGCTAATATTAAGAACAAACCCGTGAGAGAAAAGTTGGCCCTTAGATGACACCACTTGTTTCTGATTAGGGCTTACCTGGAAGGGAGAAGCAGCAGCAGCAGCCCATGACCTTCTCCTCATGCCATGAGCAGAAACTGAATGCAGACCTAGGGAAATTTTAGAGCTGATGGAATGACGGCACTTCTGTGGCTAGAATGTTCACTGGAGAAACTTACAAACTAAAAGAGATAGTGGATGGTAATCTAAGAGTCTATTT
The DNA here is from genome assembly GCA_963574575.1 of Galagoides demidoff. NCBI lineage: Eukaryota > Metazoa > Chordata > Mammalia > Primates > Galagidae > Galagoides > Galagoides demidoff. The sequence goes on from CAUYQV010070807.1 coordinate 1,721, forward strand.
AACAATGGAGATTCTAGATTTTGATGCTCTCAAGAATAATCATAGGTTCAAAATACACACCAGGAAGACCATTCCATCATAAAGAGCATTCTTCTTCAAAAGAACAGACTCTGTCCAGCAGAGCTCTGACTGGGACAGGAACAAAGGACTATGCTGTGTGGGGTTGTGGTTTTCTAAAGATTCACAAACTCTCATAGAGGAATTTTTATTAGAGATTAAGAGTCTGGAAGGTGGAGTCGAAACTGAGTTTAATCCCAGCTTACCTCATATTAGCTATGTGACCTTGTGCCAGTCACCTTAAGCTCTCAAAGGCCTAGTTTGTTCACATTGGTAGCAAAATATCAGTACATTTCTCAGAACATTGCTTTAAGATTAAATGAAATAATACATGCAGAACTCTTAGCAGATATTTAGATAATATTATAACTCCATTTGAATTGTATATTACATTAAATGATCTGGAAATTACATTAATTTGAAATAATACCAATGTCAATCTGAAAATTAATTAATTACCTTTAATTCAAACCTCATATTTTGTGTGAATAGACCATGATTCAAAGAGCAGACAACTTGCCAAGATGGCACAGCTAAGTAGTCTCAGAGGCAGGAATGTAACACTCCTCTGACACGAACCTGCTTCATCATTTGACCCCTAAGATCAAATGTGTATGTCTTAGCTGGAGTTTTCTTTTATTTCCCATTGACGTTTACTGGCTACTCAGTACCACTTTGGATGACTTATTTGATATTTATTTATTGATGTATCATCTTTTATAATATTAATGAAGCTTTTTAATCTCTATATGTACCACTCATACTGTCAAATGATAGGGCCACAGCGAAATAGTCATAGGCTCTTCCTGACCTTGGATTAGAAGATCTTGGATTAGAACCCATAAGTCAGAAATTCTAAGTGGGAGGAACCCATGGGAAAGATTTGCTCCTATCTCTCTATGTTCCATCTTCATAGGACCAGCAGCTGAGGGTGCCAAGAGATTTATACCCTAAGCCTAGCTGAGAAGCTGGTCAAGCAGAAGGGAGAGTCTCACTTTCAGAGGTGAAAGTTCAATTTCATGGGATCTTTGATAATTCAATTCCTGGGGGACCTGGAAGGGGCTCCTTTTTCTTGCTGTTTGCTAATATATTACTCCTAGGACTATGCTGACTGTGTTTGATGAAGACTAACTCCCCTGCTTCAAGCTTCAAACTAGGACCCTTTGCTCTGATGTAGGGAATGATCTTGGAACTCAAGTAGGAGGGAAAATTAAACTTCATGAGTTCTAAATTACTTGTCAGGGCCATAGAGTTGACATTGTCATCCAAATCACCAGAGGAAAAATTAAGTTTTTCAGTATACCTTCGTTTTGTGAGTTTGTTAAGTTTGACAAAGCCTTCCTCATTGTTATATTAATACCAAACCTTTATTGAGATTAACATGTGGTTCAGAGACACTAAAAATGATTTTAACCCCATTTGTTGCATCTTTTTTTTTTGAGTCAGATGTAGATGAGCCTATGCTTATAATTATCAATGTCAATCCAATGCTCTACACTTTATTTCTTCAGCCCTTACTTCTCCTTAGCAGTAGTGTCATATTTCCAACTATACATTAAGCATTTGAGAATGATCTTCTGCCACCTAAAACTGTTTTTGGTTTGTTTGTTTTGAGACAGAGTCTCAAGCTGTCACCTTGGATAGAGTACCCTGATGTCACACCTCACAGCAACCTCAAACTCTTGGGCTTAAGTGATTCTCTTGCCTCAGTCTCCCAAGTAGCTGGGACTACAGGCACCTGCCACAACACCCAGCTCAAACTAAAGTATTTAGTATTAACTTTATGTTTCCTCTAGAACAATTCATTTCATATAATAATTACTAAATAAGCACTTGTTGGCTAAATCCATAAAATTCTTCCTGCTGCTCTTGATATTAACATCCATTTCTCCATCATTTCTCCAACTCACAAGTCTTATGCATGTGTCTTCTTAGACTATGCCCTTTCCATGAACCCTTAAGTCCAATCAGTCACCAGTCTGTCCAATATTTCTTTAAGACACATCCACTCTTGTCAACACCCAATTCAGAGATCTTATTATTTTATGCCTCTCTATTGCACTCTTTATGCTTAGTTTCTCCATCCTTCTAGTCTATCTTTTTCATTAATCTATAATTGCCAACCATGACTTTGGCTGAGGAGTTATTCTCTCAAACCTTAAATGTGCTAGACGGCATTTTAAGATCCTAGAGTTGTGGTTTTTAATCTATGTTGCAATAAGCCCATGGGAGTCCCAAAGATGGAAGGCGTAAGAGGCCAACTGGAGCTTTCAAGATCCTTTCCTTCCCTCTTCCACTAGAGATGATCCTTCTCTTCCTGTATTTTAAATATTGGGATATATACGAAGTTGCTTTAAAGTTGTCTATACAGGCAAAAAGAAGAGTGAAAATTATTGTCCCCTGTGTTAAAGGCTAAACTCCTTACTCTGCTATTTAAGACCCTCCCAGTCTAGTCCCACACACCTTTGCAACTACAGCTCATTTTATTTCTCTGCAAGTTTGAATTTTCTTGAGGACTCTCTCAATAGGTCGGAGATGCTTCCACCTCCCCTTTCCTTGCCTCTTACCTAGATGCTGCTCATCTGTGGCAACCAATCATTCTGTTAGTCACCAAATGTTTTTACTTCTCTACAGTCTCAGTGCAAAAAAAGGATTGCACTTTCTAGGATCCTATGCAGAATTCTAGCCAAAAGACTTTTGGCTGAAGTGATCTGTGTCTGTTACAGTGTGGCCATTTTAGAACGTTCAAGGTCTTCCTTTGTCTCTGGTGGTACTGCAAGTCTGCACTCCAGACAGTGGTTGCAGGATCCACTTCCGTTCCAAAGTGAGCATGAGACCGAGAGAAACCTTCAACAATGTAGAGTGAGCAAGAGCCAAACGTTTATTATTATTACTGACTAAGAGTATGAGATTCTGTTGTATTACTGTGAATTTTCCTAAGCGATACACTATTCTTCAAGGATAGACTAAAATCCTTTTGGAGGTAACTTTGCTTATTAATAAATCATTTTGTTATATATTCTAAATCTACTACTTCCACCAAGTAAAAATGCTTCTCAATGAATGATATCTGTGACAAAACAAGTAGCCACTCCATAGATCTCAAAAAAGCACTTACGATTACTCATTCTCGTGGCATTTAAATCAATAGGCTGCCCCACGTTGTTAGGTTATGTATGTATATGCATACCTGTGTTCCATATAAATCAGGAACTTTGATTTGATTATTCCCTAATAAGTATCAACGTGGAGAGAGTGAGTATTGCATTGTGTATTTCTCTTCCAGTCCCTCTCGGGACCCAATGTATTTGTTCTGATGGAATTTGGTTAAGTCAATATCAAAGAGGTTGTGGAAGGAAAGGTAATCTCAGAAAGGTACAGGTTAAAAATCGTACAGCCTCAGAATTAAGTGTGTGGGGGTATGAGAAGATCGTATGTCCCAAAGCCTAATTATAATATTTTTTAATCATCCTTCCTTGTCTATAACCTCCTTGGTTCCTAAAGAAAACAAAGAACTTCTGAAGTTTCTCTAAAACGTGGAGACCAGGACAGAGACCTCACCTTGACATGTTTCACACTTCTATCATGTGTGGAGCCCAGCATTGGGTCAACTTCCACATCCTTGTGTTGTATAGCTGCCCTGTGTCTGCCCAAGGATGTGTAACTTGCACTTGTTTCTGGACTGATGGGATTTTCTTCACTTTCTCTTAGCAAACAGAATTACTTTCATGGATATATCAAGTTAAAACAAAATTAGTGGCCAAGTACAGTGGCTCACAGCTATAATCCTACCATTCTGGGAGGCCCAAGGCAAGCAGATTGCTTGATCTCAGAGTTTGATACCAGCCTGAGAAAGAGTGAGACCCAAACTCCAATAAAAATAGGAAAACTAGCTGGGTATCATGATGGGTGCCTGTAGTCTCAGCTACTCAGGAGGTTGAAGCAGGAGGATTGCTGGAGCCCAGAAGTTTGAGGTTGCTGTGAGCTATCATGCCATAACATTCTGCCTACTCTACCTGAAAAATAAATAAATAAAATAAAAAATAAATCATAAAACTAATGAGTGCCCTAAGTTACTAAAAAGAGTTGATAGCAGCTAATACTTACTTTGTGCTTGCAGTGTGCTAGGTAGTTCTCTAAGCATTTTTTGTTTGTTTGTTTATTTTTTTGTTTTGTTTTGTTTTTATTAAATCATAGCTGTACATATTAATGCAATCATGGGGTACAATGTGCTGGTTTTATATACCATTTGAAAAATTTTCATCAAACTGGTTAACAAAGCCTTCACTGCATTTTCTTAGTTATTGTGTTAAGACATTTATACTCTATAAGCATTTTGCATGTGTTAATTTAATGCAGTATGGTAGTTAGTATGGGGGCTTGGGTAAAACTGGAGTCCTGGCTCTCTAATTACAACCCTTATGGTCTTGGGCAGTTTTCCTCCCTGGGCCCTCATGTTTTCAGCTGTATAATGGGGTGATAGTACCTACCACATAGGGGTGTTGTGAGATTTAAAGGAAATAACAAACACATCACACATCTTAAAGCCCAGGGTAGCACAAGTGTGAACTCTACATGTGCTGCCGGTCAGAATATATACTTAGGACCTAAAAAATGTTGCAAATGGGAGACACACATGCAAATATCTCTACATGCAAATATCATGTCAAGAGAGCCTGTGAGAATTGAACATTGTCTTCTGTGGAGATGGGGAATTCATTCCTAACAGAGATTCATGCCACCTGGCTGCTACTGCTGCTGTTGTGCATCAGTAGTTCTTCACTCAAGAGATAACCCTCATATACTTTGCATTTCAGGGTCTTCTATCCTACATGCATGGGAGGTGATAAGAAGAGTTACAGGATTTGACTCCCAGGCCATTACTAGGTTGGACTTTGTGGGAATGGCTTGCAGTACATTGTGTATGCACTTGCACAGGACAAGAACCAGGTCTAACATAATTCTGCAGCAAGGGAGAGAGGATGCACGTCTGACAAGTGTAATTGCTTTTAGAGCAAGAGAGAGAGAGGCTGTGTGGCAACTGTGTGCCTGGAATCTTGTTCAGAGCTACTCTCAGGCTGCCGTGTCTTCCAGCACCATAGCCACAGCCGGCCAGCATCTCACTTCTCTCCACATCCAGGAGAGGTAAATCAGAAGTGAGTAGCCCAGTGCTTGGACAGGTGGGTTGCAGACTTGGCTGAGGCAAATCTGAGGATGGCAGCCTTCCAAATGTTGGCCTGGAAAGGGGAAAAGGAAGAGAAAGCCATCACCCCTCCTTTCAAAAGGCCCAGCTTGAAAGCTTGCTTCTTTTTTCTGTATTGGCGGCCAAGAAGGTGTGAGAGGGGTTAGTTCTTTGAATGGTGAATGGTAGCCTTCTTTGCCAACTTGGGCAATATTGCAGTAGGAAAGAACAGAAAATAGTTGTGCTTGGACAAAATATTTATATTGAAAGTTTGACTATATTATCATTGTGAAAATATAGAATATATAGGGGGGAAAGTCCATATTTCTGACTTATAACTTCACTGTTTCAATTGCCATTCCTTGTTTAATTTTTCTCCCAAATCATATTTCTACATAAGATTTCATGTATGAAAATAGCATGATTTCTATATCCTCTTCCCCCATGTTTAAATGACTAGATGGACTCTCTCATGTCTAAAAACCCACAACAAGCAGAGATAAACATATTTGACTCTATCACCATTTTTACTGATTTATTTTGTAGCGATTCCGAGTAGAAAAATTTCTGAGATAAATAGTACGAGTATTTTGAAGCAATTGACATATATATCTTCATATGACTTTTTCAGATAGGAATCATATCCTTTCACAAGTTTATGTGAAAGCGAGTAACTCATCCCTGCTTCCTACCCTTAAAGACAGATAGATAAATAATATTTGTTGACTTTATATGTGATAAAAAATACTAATTAAATTTAGGAAGTAGCCAAAGATTCATCCTCGTAGAACAACGTCATGCATTGTAAAATGTCATAAAGCTTTAAGCAGACTATAAAGTCTGATTAGAATTGCAAGGGGCAGGAAATTAATGAAATTCAGAATTGTGAAGGAAGGCTTTAAGAACCAGCTAGTCTTGGCCAGGCATGGTGACTCACTCCTGTAATCTTAGCACTTGGAGAGGCCTAGGCAGGTGGATTGCTTGAGCTCAGGAGTTAGAGACTGGCCTGAAAAAGAGGGAGACCCTGTCTCTTCTAAAATTAGAAAAACTAGCCAAGCATAGTGGTGAATGCCTATAGTCCCAGCTATTCAGGAGGCAAGACAATGGCTTAAACCCAAGCCTTTAATGTTGCTGTGAGCTATAATGCTACAGCACTCTACCCAAGGCAACAAAGTGAAACTCTGTCTCAAAAAAAAAAAGGGGGGAGGGGGAAGAGAAGCAGCTAATCTTAAATTGAACCTAACAGTGTGGTAAGTATTTACTCAGATAGATCATGAAATCATGCATACCTAGGGGGAGGAAATGATCGAACAAAGTTAATAAGGCAGGATGAGCAAGAAATATTTGGCGGTGCTTTTTCCCAGTGAATGTTTATTTCCTCATCTGCTCATTCAAGCAATATTTCCTTGGTATGCATTAGGTACCTGGCAGCGTGCTAGGTGCTGAGTCTACAAGGATGAATAACACAGCTTCAGTCTCCAAGTGAAATAGCCCCCGAATTGGCATCCCTGCCTCCGCGCTCAATGAACCCCTATCCATCACTAACACTGCCATCAAAGTGTTCTCTACACTATAAACCTGTTTATATTTCACCCTGGTTTTAATCCTCAGATCATTTTTAAAGGATTGGGAAACTTCAGTGGCTTAGCAATGCTTTAGGATAAAATCCAAAGACCTTAATGGGGTTTTCGTGGCTTTTCTCCATCTGGAGGCTTTCTACCTCTTCACATCTAGCCTCTCGCCCTTCTCTTTCCAAAAATAATAAGCTTTTTTTCAGTTCCTTGAACTGGTCAAATGCAAACTCTTCATACAATGTCTAGACTTTTGGAATTCACAAATGCTGTTTACTCTTATGAAAACTCTCTCCCCTCCTGACTCCCCACCCCTGCTCCACCGGGTGTCACCTATTAACTCCTGTTTATCTTCTAGCTGGCAGCCCAGGAAGGCTTCCCTCTGGACTGAGTCTTCCCGTTCCACACTCTCAAAGCACCTTTTTCTGTACCTAGCATATATCTCATCATGTTTGACTTGCACAGCTTCTTATCTCATAGACCCTGCAGACCATAGTCTCTGCAGCCTTGTTTCATAATCACCTCTAAGTTCCTAACATAGCATCTTCCACATAGTATTTTCTCAATAATTATTCACTGAGACATTTTGAAGGGAAGACAGTTGCAGGGGGCTTGACGTGGTGCTGTCAACGCAAAGGCCAAAGCTTCAGAAAGTTAAAATCACCAAGTTAAATAAAATCTGCCCAGGTTCTGAACCAAACAGACAGAGCTCAGGCTCAGTTACTAAGGATTAGCACATCAATTTGACAATACTATACTGGGTTTGAGTGGTCTAGTTATCTTAAAATAAGTAAACTCCTACTTTGTTATCATGAATTAACATTCAGAAGAGAAGATCCTAACTGGGAGGTGAAGAAATATTTAAATTAACAGCTTATCTCCAGCTTTCTAGCTGTGTGAGGTTGGACAAATTACTTAACATCTCTGAGCCTGAGTTTCCTCTTTTGTAAGAGGAAAGGCCATGGTAAAGAGTTAGTGCACCTAATCCAGCATCCATCAGGCTCTCACATTCACTAAATATTCCATCCTTCCCTTCCTTTCAGTTCTTCCTCTTACCACTGAAGAAACTTGGAGAAGTTCATTCTTCCTGGGCTTTCATGTTCTCTGCTGTAAAAATAAAGGATTGGAAAAAAACAGTGATTGCCTAAACTAGTCAAACCCAAGCATCATTAAGAGAGCTTTGGCTGAAAACATCCAAGGGTGGACCTGGAAGCTAATTTCTTTATAAAGTTCCCAGGTGATCCTGCAGCAGCCAGCCCAGCTCAGAACTGCAGTCCAGTGTCTTGGAAACACTAGCCTTTTCCAGCTCTAACAGGCAATGGTTTCATTTTTCTCTCTGCTTCTCACATGGAAAATGTTTATTCAATAAATCAGAATATGACTCACTTGGCTGGTATTTTTGTTCCACCAGATGAAAACTATGCCATAATTAGCAGCAAAGGTCTACTGTATGTGTTTGTGCATGTGTGTACATATGAATGGGGGGGGTGTTGGTGGACAGGGAAGGAGAATTGTTAAAAAAAAAAAAAAAAGTCTTGTCCCCTCAAACACTTCCATTCCCAACTGGCATAAGGCAGACCTCCCAACAATAATGCCGCAGCATGATCAAGCCCAGAGCTGCCTCCAGAAGGCTGCTCTGAACATGGAGACAAAGGGAAGACACCTCTTAGTCTTTTGCTCTGATTGTAGCAACATCAATCACATTAACAGGTTTCCTAATTAAGTCAACACCAGGATATGTGATCTTTATGGACTATCAGAACCAGGAGGGGTTAAGTAAGGCATAAATCAAGATCAGTTCAGAGTTTGGCTTTTAGTTTAACAGAGAGCATGACTAGAACCGAAGTACATGAAGAAGAAAAGGGGGGTTGGATGTCCACCTGATCCCACAACAGAAAACACAAAAACCGAACGGGGCATGCAAAAGATTCAAAGCCCATGGAAAAGTTTGAACTCAATGTGTACAGAATTATATACCAAATGTTTTCTGTAATTTAACATATTTCTCCTGTCCCTTCTAGGGACCAGATGTCATATTATAAATTGGGGATAACAGTCTGTGAAGACACTGTCTATCTCATTAGAACATTTTCAGACCATGGATGAGCAGATCTGAAAGAGTGGTAAGTAAGGACCTATTCTGTGCTGGTTGTATTACACATAATATCTTATTCAATCTTTGTAACAATTCTACCTTGTGTAGATCATTATCCCTTTGAGGGTCACACAGGCTTAACATTGAACCTAATATTCAGAGCTAATATTAAGAAAGCTGCCTGTCTTTATTAATAAGAGATGAGAAGCATCTCATATTACACCAAAAAAACTTGGAAACATTGCATTTGAGTGGATAACCATGGTTCAGACAATATCAAAGGAATACTCTCATAAAGAAACATCAGTCCTGATGAGCTTCTCTATGTCATCCCACAAACTTAGTGATTCCTGGAGTTTTATGGTAAAAAATTAAGATTCTTGAAAAGTCATAGTGATTTGGGTGTTAACTCTAGAACGGATCCTGGCCTGCTGCGCAAATCTGTTCCACCCTCTTCACAGGCCAGAATAAACAGAATTTCCACCTTATCTACACTTCCATATTGAATAGAAGAACAGTTCGGACTCCAAAGACTGATATGGAACAGCAGGTGGGCATTGACAGGTGAAGGGTCGGGCCAAAAAGGCTGGAGCACCAGAGACAAAATTCACTCAGTGCTTCCTAGGGTAAAAAATTCCACATATTTTCTTTCTTCCTTTAGCAATAACAACAACAACAACAAAATCATCCTAAAACAAACAGTCTATCGAGGCTAATAATTGGAAAACAAAGTATTCACTGCTCTCCCAAACCCTTTTAAAAGTCTCATTATTCAAACTGAAAAGAAGTAGAAATAATCTTGGTGTCTGATTGAAAACAGGTTTCCTGAGTTTCTCGGGCTACCACTTCTAACAGTTCATTCCACAAAAACAACCTCGCTCCCCTTTGCCTGGCCGAGAAAGTTTCTGACTTTATTGGCACATTTTTTAACACAGAGAATGTCCCTCTTAAATGTGACCTGTCATAATTGAACTTTGAATACACAAATCCCAACCACCACCCCCCTCAAATTAACTGAACACATCTCTCTGTTTTGACTTGAGTTAGATGGTTGCTACTAAACTTGAAAAGGTTGCATCTCAGTTCCTGGCATCGTTGGACAGGTTGCAAATCATAACCACACTAATTAGCGCATGGATTTCTGGATTTTAAGTATCCCAGGCAAAGGGAGATGTCAGAGGGGCAGAGAAGAGAGAGGAAAGGGTCACTCAGAGGAGAAAATGGAAGGGAGGGAGCATGGGCAAAAGGAATTTGAGTGACCTTATTTTATTCTCCAAAGCAGAAACCCTCTGGAGGATTAACTTCAGGAGAAATCCTTCAGTCTTAGCCTTACTTATTTGCTACCCAGAAATAAACATTCCTTTTCTTTCTTACTAGATTTTCTTTTCCTCTTATGTTGAATCATGGAAACGCAACAGGTTTGGGAGGTACTGACTTAAATTATCTCTGGCCTTGCCATCAACTGCAGTCAAGTCCTTTGCAGTCCTATTGATTATATAAATGAACTAGAGAAAATAGGTCTGTGGAAAGTTTCTGAGCTAAGCTTTGCTTTGTTGGCAAGAAACAGAAAACTATATTTTGAAAGTATACATACTTGTGTGCATACACACATCACAATGTACCCATATCCATATATGTACATATATATATATATATATTATACACACACACACATACATATATAGATGATCCCAGACTTAGAACGGTTCAAATTATAATTTTTTAACTTTATTACAGGTTTAGCAAGACACTCTCATTGTATGTTGAAGCGCATCAGATGTATATATGCAAAAAAAAAAATGCTTCTAGCCCTCCAACAAATAAATGGGACCTTTTTACAGAATATAAAATCCTCTTAGACCCTTGCCAACCCAACAGCAGTTTTTGAAAATGGAGACAGACTCCCTCATGTCAACTACCTACCTGTTCCTTCTTCAGAGGCTCAGGCTACTGCCCAGCCCTTCTCTAATCAGAAGAACCAGAAGACTTTAGGTCTTGGTTCTAAACTCTGTCTCTGCTGTCTCTGACCTCCCCCACTCCTGCTCCCCTGCTCCAGCCTTTCAAATGACCCTGTCCTAAATGAACCTTCCAGGACAGTCTGAAGTTAAAAGAGAAATGTTTATCTTGGAGTGTAGAGATAATTGACAATTAGAAAAGAAGACGCTTTTAGCTCTCCGTCAGGGCGCTGCGCTCCTGGACAAAGTGCTCTTTTCTTTGAAGCAGGGTGGATTGCTGAGTGACTCAGGCAGGGATATGTGTGTGTTTATATTTAGGGCCTGCCAGAGTCAAGGAGATTTCTGGGACAGAGTTCACTATCAGCTGGTCCCAGATTATATCAATAACTCATAAGAGACAAGATCAAATGATCTGGCCCCTCTTAGGGAGAAAGTCTAACTTTTAATCCCTGGTCTGCTGGTTTGCAGAAACTGCCTTATGGAATGAAAGCCACATCTGCCTCCAGTTGTTTTTTCAGTGCCTACCAGAAGAGAATACTGTAGAAAGAACTGGCCTTCCCCCCAACTCCAATCTGAAAAGTGAGGTCATGTTTGGCAGTTTATGGCTGACTTTATTTTCAAAAGTTATTATTATACTTTTATCTCGAATGTGGTTTGATGTATTATAAATTCCTTTTTATTTTATACTTTTTTTCAATTTATACTCAAAAGCTACAATTATCACTCTTCCCACTATTCTAATGTGTTTAATGAGTTTCTTTTTTGTGTGTTTTTATGTGTTCTTAAAATGAGATGTGTGTTATACAAAAGCATGTGTTTTAAAATTTTTATGGAAGTTATTACCTTATTATATGATATACCTATTCTGTTCCTTCCTTTTTTTCTCACTATATTTATAAGATCCATTCAAGACACATTGTTTATATGTAATCTATTGCTTCTAACCTCACCTGACAACATCTAGCCACCACATCTTACCACCCCAGTGCTCTGTGTTGCCCCCTGCTAGGGTTTGAATGTGTTCCCCACAAAGCAGATGCTAAAAACTTAACCCCCAGGGCAACAGTATTGGAAAAGAGGGCCTAATGGGAGGTGATTAGGCCTAGATGGAGGAGTGAATAAATTAATGCCATTAACTCTGTAGCAGGTTTATTATAAAAAGGGAAAGTTAAACTTCTTTTATGCTCTCTCTTTCTCTCTCTCTCTCTCTCTCTCTCTCTCTCTCTCTCCCTCTATCTCTTTCTCTATCACCTTCTCTTGCCCTTCTACCTTCTGCCATAAGATGACACAGCATGAAGGACATGGCAAGATGTCAGCCCCTCAATCAATCTTGGACTTCCTGGGCTCCAGAACCATAGTCAATATATTTCTTTTTATTATAAAATGCCCAGTCTCAGGTCTTCTCCTGCAGCAGCACAAAACAGACTAAGATGCCCCCTAAGCCAAGGAATGACTGAATCAACCTTTCCAGACAAAAGTAAAGACAGGGGATTTGCCCTATCATATCCTGACACACACCCACAGTCAAATGTGAAAACAGTGCACTTAAGCTTTGAGAACAGACACATCTGTCAATAGAGAGCCAAGAGAGAGAGCTCTGTGTATGTGAAAACTTACCTCATGCCATAAAGAGGGTACTGCAAACAATGAGGAAAGGGAGGGCTGTTTAGT
>CAUYQV010070812.1:0-13335 GCA_963574575.1 Galagoides demidoff
AAGAGTATAGATATAGGTGGCACATTTCTTAAACCGATTGAAGCTATCTATGACAAACCCGCAGCTAATATTTTATTGAATGGAGTAAAACTGAAAGCTTTTACACTTAGAACTGGAACAAGACAAGGTTGTCCTCTATTACCACTGCTATTCAACATAGTGCTACAAGTTCTAGCCAATACCATCAGGCAAGAGAAGGAATTAAAGGGCATCCAAATGGGAGCAGAGGAGGTCAAACTCTCCCTCTTTGCTGATGATATGATCTTATACTTAGAGAACCCCAAAGACTCAACCACAAGACTCCTGGAAGTCATCAAAAAGTACAGTATTGTCTCAGAATATAAAATCAATGTCCACAAGTCAGTAGCCTTTGTATATACCAATAATAGCCAAGATGAGAGGCTGATTAAGGATGCAACTCCCTTCACCATAGCGTCAAAGAAAATGAAATACCTAGGAATATACCTAACAAAAGAGGTGAAGGACCTCTATAAAGAAAAGTATGAAACCCTAAGAAAATAAATAGCAGAGGATATTAACAAATGGAAGAACATACCATACTCATGGATGGGAAGAATCAACATTGTTAAAATGTCTATACTTCCCAAAGCAATCTACAGATTCAATGCCATCCCTATTAAAATACCAACATTGTACTTTTCAAGACTTGGAAAAAATAATTCTTCATTTTGTCTGGAACCAAAAAAAAAAAAAAAACCCTGTATAGCTTAGGCACTTCTTAGTAATAAAAACAAAGCTGGGGGCATTAGCATACCAGTCTTTAGGCTGTACTACAAGGCCGTAGTGGTCAAAACAGCATGAAACTGGTACAAAAACAGAGACATAGACATTTGGAATCAAATCGAAAACCAGTAATGAAACTAGCATCTTATAGTCACCTAATCTTCGATAAACTAAATAAGAACATACACTGGGGGAAAGAATCCCTATTCAATAAATGGTGCTGGGGAAACTGGATATCCACATGTAAAAGACTGAAACTGGACCTGCACCTTTCCCCACTCACAAAAATTGATTCAAGATGGGTAAGGCATGAAATGATAAAAATTCTCAAAGAAAGCATAGGAAACACTTGAAGGTATTGGCCTGAGGAAAGACTTTATGAAGAAGAATTCTGTGGCAATTGCAACAACAACAAAAATAAACAAATGGGAATTAATGAAACTGAAAAGCTTCTGTACCACTAAGGAGACAACAACCAAAGCAAATAGACAACCTAAACACTGGGAAAGGATATTTGCATATTTTGAATCAGACAAAAGTTTGATAACTAGGATCTATAGAGAACTCAAATTAATTCACATGAAAAAAGCCAACCGTCCCATATATCAATGGGCAAGAGAGAAGAATAGAATCTTCTCTAAAGAAGACAGAAGAATGGCTAGCAAACATATGAAAATGCTCATCTTCCCTAATTATTAGGGAAATGCAAATCAAAACCACCCTGAGATATCATCTAAACCCAGCAAGAATGGCCCACATCACAAAATCTCAAAACTGCAGATGCTGGCGTGGATGTGGAGAGAAGGGAACACTTCTACATTGTGCGGGTGGGACTGCAAACTAATACAACCTTTTTGGAAGGAAGTATGGAGAACCTTCAAAGAACTCAAGCTAGACCTCCCATTTGATCCTGCAGTCCCATTACTGGGCATCTACCCAGAAGGGAAAAATCCTTTTCCCATAATGACACTTGCACTCGACTGTTTATCACAGCTCAATTTATAATCGCCAAAATGTGGAAACAGCCTAGATGCCCACCAACCCAGGAATGGATTAAAAAGCTGTGGTATCTGTATACCATGGAATACTATTCAGCCATTAAAAAAGAAGGAGACTTTACATCCTTTGTATTAACCTGTATGGAAGTGGAACACATTATTCTTAGTAAAGCATCACAAGAATGGAAAAGCATGAACCCTATGTACTCAATTTTGATATGAGGACAATTAATGACCTAGTACATGGTAAGGGGTGGGGGAAGAGGAGAGCAGAAAGATAGTGAGATGGTGGGTGTGGGTAGGAGAAAGGAAGAGCAGATAGAGAGAAGGAAGGAGAGGGTGGGAGAAGAGAAGAGCAGAGAGAGGGAAGGGAGGAGGGGGTGTGGGTCTCAGTGTATGCCACACCTTTTGGGGGCAAGACACAATTATGAGAGGGCTTTACCTAACAAATGCAATCAGTTTAACCTGGTTTCTTGTACCCTCAATGAATCCCCAACAATACAAAAAAAAAAAGATAACAGTTCATTTCCACTGCCTGTTCCTGGCCCCAGGCAATCACTATACATTAGATTTATCTTTTCTAGAGCTTCATATAGATTAAATCATGCAATATGTAGTATTTTGTGTCTGCCTTCATTCACTTTTCTTTGTTGGAATAATTTCAAAATTCATCCATGTTGTGTATTAGTAGTTGGATTCTCTTAAAAAGTATTTTTAAACTTTCTTGAGGTGTAATCTACATACAGTAAACTGCACATATGTGCCAATTTTGACACGTGTGCAATCATTACCACAACTAAGATAACAAATGTTTCCATTATCCCTCCCCAAAGTTTCCTCATGCCCCTTGGTAATTCATTTCTCGTTTCCCCTCATCCTCAGGCTTCTACTGGCCTACTTTCTCTCACTCTTTGTTACTTTGCACTTTCTATCATATCATTTTATTTTAAAGAACCCATACAGCACGTATCCTTTTGCCTTGCTTCTTTCACTCAGCATAATTTTGAGACTCATCCATGTTAATGAATGTATCAGTAATTTGTTTATGTGTATTCTGCTGTATGGATTTCCTACAATTCATTTTTCCATTCATTAGATGATGGACATTTGGATTGTTTCCAGTTTGGGGCTATTACAAATAATGCTGCTATGAACATTTGTATATGAGTCTTTATATGGACATGTGGTTACATTTCTCTTGAGTAAATACCTAGAAGTAGAATAACCAGATCACACAGTAGGTATGAGTTTATTGTTTCAAGCAGCTTCCGAACTGTTTTTCAAATGGCTCATAGTATCTTACATTCTTTCCCATCAACATTGTATAGGAAGTCCCTCTTCTCCATGTGCTTGTGAATAGTTGATATGGTCAAAACTAAATTTTAACCATTCTACTAGATAAGAAGTAATTTAATTTGCAACTCCTCAATGACCAATAATATTAAAATATCTTTTTTTTTTTTGAGACAGAGCCTCAAGCTGTCCCCCTGGGTAGAGTGCCATGGCATCTCAGCTCACAGCAACCTCCAACTCCTAGGCTCAAGTGAGTCTCCTGCCTCCGCCTCCCAAGTAGCTAGGACCACAGGCGCCCACCACAACGCCCAGCTATTTTTTGGTTGCAGCCGTCATTGTTGTTTGGCGGGCCCGGGCTGGGGATTCGAACCTGCCACCTTAGGTGTACGTGGCTGGCGCCTTAGCCACTTGAGCCACAGGCGCCGAGCCAAAATATCTTTTAATGTATGTATTTACCATGTTTATGTTTTCTTTTGTGAAGTATCTGCTCAAATCCTTTCCCCATTTTTAAAATTGGGTTGTTTGTCTTTTTATTGTTGAGCTATAGGTGTTCTTCATATATTCTGGGTACAAGTCCTTTATCTGATCTATATATTGTGACTATTTTCTCCCAATCTGAGGCTTGCTTTTTTATTTCCTAATGGTGTCTTTTGATGAGCAAACTTTTAAAATTTTGATACAGCCCAACTTATTCATTTTTCTTTTATAGTTCATGTTGTCATGTTCTAAGAAGTTTTTGCCCACTGCAAAGTCATAAAGATTTTCTTTGGTTATTTTTTTTCTAAAATTTTTATATTTGGGGGTTTTATGTTTAGATGCATGAACTTAAGTTTTGCATATGGTGTGGGTAATGGTAGAGATTCAGTTTTTGCATTAGGATGCCCAGTTGCTCCAGCACCATTTATTAAAAAGAATATAATTTCCCTATTGAATTTCTTTAGTATCTCTGGAAAAAAATAAGTTGAATGGTTGAATGTTTGTGTATAATAAATCATATACATATAATTTAAGTATGTTGAACTTATATGTTATATTCATATATATTGATCATGTGTATATTCTCTTATATTCATCTATGTCTATTCTTACCTTAATATCACACTGTCTAGATTAGCATAGTTTGATAATAAGGCAGGTAGTGTATATACTCCAATTTACCTCTTTCTTAAAATCATATTTTGTACTCTAGGTCCTTGGAATTGTCATATAAATTTTAGAATCTTATAAATTTCTACAAAAATTGTGCTAGGATTTTGACTGGGATTGCATTGAATCTATAGATCAATTTTCAGAGAATGGACATTTGATAGGAATACAGTTGATGTGTATATATGTAGTATAGACCTGTGTCCTGTGATCTCAACAAACTAACTAGATTTTTTGCAGAGAAAATTCAGGGAGTGAATATAACCATTCTGTCAAGACATATGGCTGTGATAAGGAGGAGGAGAGAGCTATAGGGCAGTTAGCTGAAGGGTTGCATGAGTCTGAGGGATTTTTTTGTTTGTTTGGCCGAATAGAATTTTTTCTTTTTCTTTTTATTCTATTTTCTTAATGAGAGAGTTTTAAACAGGTTTAAAAGCTGAAAAAAACACAGGAGAAGGAAAATTTTAATGCAGAGGAGAAAAAGGGTCATCAAATCATTAAAAATTTAAGGAAGGGATTGAATTTTGCTCTTTAAAACACACCCCTCAGCTGGGTGTGCTGGCTCATACCTGTAATCCCAGCATGTTGGGAGGCCAAGGCAAGAGGATAGATTGAGACCAGGAATTCAAGAGCAGCCTAAGCAACAAAGCATGATCCTGTCTCTACAAAAATAAAACAATTAGCTAAGAGAAAGAGAGAAAGAGAAAAAATAGTCAGGTGTGATGGCACATACCTATAGTACCAGCTACTCAGGAGGCTAAGGCAGAAGGATAAACTAGAAGTTCAAGGTTGCAGTGAACCGTGATTGTGCTATATAGCATTCCAGCCTTAATGACAGTGTGAAACCCTGTCTCTGAAATAAATAAATAAATAAAATTTAAAACCACACCCTTCCATACCAATACACATACATGGATTTCCCTACTCTCCATCCTTACAATAGAGTTATATCAAAAGTATTGTTTACATTGATACTCTTTACGTTATTATGACTATGTCAGAATCTTTCACTACTGAGCCAAGTAATAATATTTCTTTTCTTTTACACCTTTTCCTCTAACTGGAGTTTGTTCTTTTAAAAACAACTGTTGACTTTCTTTGTGTCTATCAACAATGTTTCTTAAATTCCTTTCTCCCCCAAATACTATTTTACATATGGTCAAAGAGATCTGAAATTCTGACAGTTCCATTTTTTTTTTTAATGGTGACATCTGTCCTGCAGGGCTCCGTCTTCCCTCCACTCTGGACTGATTGCCCTCAAGGCTTCCTGCACTAAGCTATCATCTTAGTGCTTCATTGTGTTCCTCTCCTCTGATGGCTCTCCTAAGTCCTGGCCCAAAAGTTCCTATCTCTTGGAGCATTTCTTCTAGTCAACTCCTAAGGGTACATGGGAAACAACTTTTCTTAGAACTTGCATGTTTGAAAATGTATTTATTCTATGCTAAATCTTGGTTAATAGCTTTACTAGATATGGCAGTCTTATTTAAATATAGTTTTTTAAAAAAACACAAGTATAGTCTAGCAAGGGGGGAGAGAGAGAGAAGGCAGGAGGGAGGGTGATTGGAGGTGCCTCACCTAATGTGCACAATCTGAGGGTGTTCAGCATGCCCCCTGGGTGAAGGGCTCCACTACAGCTGAAACTTTACCTTAGAAAAGAAAACAACGAAAAAAATTAAAAAAAAGAAATGAAAACAATTTAATCCAAACATTTGTACCCTCATATTAATCTGAAAATTTTTTAAACACTAAACACAAATAAAATAAAATAAAAATAATTTCCCTTTATAATTTTGAAAACATTTTTTTTCATTGTTTCCTAACTTCCAGTGTGCCTACTGAAAATTCCAAAGTCAGGTGGCACCTGTGGCTCTGTGAGTAGGGCACTGGCCCCATATACTGAGGGTGGTGGGTTCAAACACAGCCCCCAGCCAAATTGCAACCAAAAAGTAGTCAGGCGTTGTGGTGAGTGTTTGTAGTCCCAGCTACTAGGGAGGCTGAGGCAAGAGAATCGCCTAATCCCAAGAGCTAGAGGTTGCTATGAGCTGCGATGCCACAGCATTCTACCAAGGGCGACAAAGTGAGACTCTATCTCTTAAAAAAAAAAAAGAAAAAAAGAAAATTCTAAAGTCACTATGGTTCCCCAAATTTGTATGTAACCTATTTTTCCTTTCTGAAGGATTTTAATGTCTTTCATTTATACCTGGTGTTCTGAATTTTCATGATTCATCATAATATAGGTTTTTCTATTACAGAGGATCAGTGGAGCTGGGCACTTTTTGGACCCTTGCAATCTGAATACTCATGTCCTTCATTTCTAGGAAATTTATACTTTTTCTTTTATAACTTCCTACTACTAATTTTCTTGCTTCCTAGAAATCCTTTTGATTGAATTTTGGCCTTAGGAATTGATTCACTAATTTTTCTTATCTTTTCTCTCTAATATTCCAAGGCTATCTTTATGCTTTACTTTCTGGATAAAAGTCTTTATCTTACAATTTTCCAATGATTTTTAAAATCCAGTTATACTATTTTAATTTCTTTTTTTTTTTTTTTTTTGAGATGGAGCCTCAAGCTATCCCCCTGGGTAGAGTGCCATGGCATCACAGCTCATAGCAACCTCCCAACTCCTGGGCTCAAGCGAGTCTCCTGCCTTTGCCTCCCAAGTAGCTGGGACCACAGGCGCCCGCCACAACGCCTGGCCATTTTTTTTTGGTTGCAGCCATCATTGTTGTTTGGCGGGCCCGGGCTGGGGATGCGAACCCGCCACCGTAGGTGTATGTGGCTGGCGCCTTAGCCGCTTGAGCCACAGGCGCCGAGCCACTATTTTAATTTCTAATAGCTCTTTTTTATTCTCTATTCCCTGTTCTTTTTAAGAATCCTGTTTCCTTTTTTAATTTTATTTTTATTTATTTTTATTTTTGGTTAAAGTGAGGATACAATTGGGTTATAATATTTGCATATGTTAGGTAGAGTCCCTCTTGTAGTTGTGTCCCACACTCAAAAGTTGTGCCAATACCCTTAGATTGTGTCCATTAAGTGGGAGGACACCAGTCCCCTCCCCTCTCCCCTCTCTTTCATTCTCCCTCTCCTCTCTTTCATTCACACTCCCCCAAACTTGAATTGAGGTTTTTTTCTTTTCTTTGTCATCACAACTCACAGCCACCTCATACTCTTGGACTCAAGTGATTCTTTTGCCTCAGCCTCCCAAGTAGCTGGACCTACAGGCGCCCATCGCAACACCTGGTGAATATTTCTATTTTCAGTAGAGATGGGATCTCACACTTGCTCAGGCTGGTCTCAAACTCCTGAGTTCAAGCAATCCACCCACCTAGGCCTCCAGAGTGCTAGGATTACAGGTGTGAGCTACCAGGCCTGGCCAGAGGTTTTTCTCTTATGTGGGCATGTATTAGATCATCTACTGGCTTCATATTAGTATTGAGTACGTTGGATATTTGCTCTTTAAGAATCTCATTTCTGTTTCTTGGATGAGATATCTTCTCTAAGGGTATTAAGTATTGGGATTTTTAAGTTTTCTGCCCTATGCAGTATCTGTGTTTCCTTAGAGTTTATTGTTTTTTCGTTGTGTTTATGGTGGAGGGGATATATGTACGTGTGTGGTTTCTCTCTTTCACATTAGAGGCTTTCTTCAAATAGCCGGTGATCCTCTACCATCTATTTATATTTTTAAAAGGAAGTTCTTTTTTTTTTTATTTGAGAAAGAGCCTCACTCTGTCACCCCAGGCAGAGTGCCGTGGCATCATCATAGTTCACAGCAACCTCAAACTCTGGAGCTCAAGTGATCCTCTTGCCTCAGCCTCCCAGTACCCAGCACCACACCCAGTTAATTTTTCTATTTTTAGTAGAGACAAGGTCTGGCTCTTGCTCAAGCTGGTCTTGAACTCCTGAGCTCAGGCGATCCACCTGCCTCAGCCTCCCAGAGTGCTAGGATTACAGGTGTGAGCCACCATGCCTGGCCTAAATGGAAGTTCTTGTGAGGTTTATTACCAGGTAGGCTTCAGTGTAGATGACAGGGCAGGAATCCAGACATTCCACTGGAGAGATGACAATTGTCAGTATAGGCAATCTTTGTTTTGCTTGATTGCCATATACATAAATTTTAGTTACCACCAGTCCCCTAACAGCATGCTTCAAATTTCAGTTACCACAGTATCTTAACTATGAGTGATCGCATAAAGTACAAACTTTGCTGCCAGCTCTTCAACCCACAGATCACTCTGTAAATAACAGATACGCATCAAGACCATGTCCCTTCCTTCAAAGCCTGTTCATGACTGGTCACGGCACATCTGTTATTCCGTTCATGCACAGACCACAAAGTGTAGACTGTTGATGTGTGGCCTCCTTGTCTTCCAGTGATAAATGCACCTAACATTTTACAGAAATGGATAATCAAAAGAGGGAACTGGCTAACAAAGATCAAAGTGCAGCAAAGAAACAAAAAGCGAAAATGCTAGAAGTGAAATCGGATGTGATTGGAAAATGGCGACAGCTAAGTGACATTAGAACAAAGCCTGCATACAGCTACAGTGCAAAGAATATTGAAAGGTTCAATGAAGGTAAAAAAAAGAAGGTAAAGTCACATTAGCATCTTTTAGTCTAAATTGCGTTAGGAACAGAAAGCTGCTTATGGTTGAAATGGAGTGTTTACTTCTACTTTGTATTGAAGACTGTAGTACAAAAAAAAAAAAAATCCCAATCAGTTTGGCTAGTGTTCAGGCCAAAGCATTGAAGACCTTTCAATGGGGCTGCTTTAATCATTTCAGAAGTCTGCATGAATTGATTAATGCTATTCTAGCTGGTAAAGCTACTAGCACAGATAAATATATTGCTGTAAAAGTTGCACCCAGATTCCAAGCATTAGTTAAGGCAGTTATCGTCAACCATCTAATGTTGATGCCTTTTTTGAAAGGCAAACCTATAAATAACTTGTATGACAAAAGATGAAGGGTCACTGAGTGACCGTAAAGGAGAGATTCCAGATGCACAGCCAGATAAACTTAGTGAAGATGAACTTATCAACAGAAATGAGGAAAGTAGTTGTGCCAAAAAGGAAGACGGTGTCCCAGCGGAAGGGATGCTGGACCAGAAAAACTTCACATTCAAGGAACTCTCGGAGATATTGCACAAGATTGAAAGTACAAAGGATGTTGGAAGCTGATCCAAACTTAGAAAGGAGTAGGACAATTTCCTTGCCAAGGCATACAAAAGATGCTTGCCTCATATTGTAAATTATGCTACATGAGGGTGGCATTTACCTGAAAGTTTTCTAGTCCGAGAGAAAAGAAAAGGAAAAAAAAAGTAGGCCAGGTGCGATGGCTCACACCTGTAATTGTAGCATTCTGGGAGTCCCAGGTAGGTGGATTGCTTGAACCCAGGAGTTGGAGACTAGTAAGAGCAAGACCCTCCCCCGCAAAATAGCTGGGTGTTGTGGCAGGCGCCTGTAGTCCCAGCTACTTGGGAGGCTGAGGCAAGAGAATCACTTGAGTCCAAGAGTTTGAGGTTGCTGTGAGCTGTGACGCCACAGCACTCTAGCTGGGATGACAAAGTGAGATTCTGTCTCAAAAAAAAAAAGTGGCAATAACTGTTCAAACTACTTCTTAAGTTAACAAAAGTTTAATCCTCAATGTTCCTAATGTTTTAAAAATTACAGTGCACTAAATAAACATCATTTTTACTCCATCGTTTCTCTATACATTTATACTTGATGTAAGAGTTCTTTATTTATTTATTTATTTATTTATTTATTTATTTATTTATTTGAGACGGAGCCTCAAGTATCCCCCTGGGTAGAGTGCCATGGCATCGCAGCTCATAGCAACCTCCAACTCCCGGGCTCAAGCGAGTCTCCTGCCTCTGCCTCCCAAGTAGCTGGGCCCACAGGCGCCTGCCACAACACCCGGCCATTTTTTGGTTGCAGCCATTATTGTTGTTTGGCGGGCCCGGGCTGGGGATTCAAACCCGCCACCTTAGGTGTATGTGGCTGGCGCCTTAGCCGATTGAGCCACAGGCACCAAGCCGATGTAAGAGTTCTTAATGTTTTGACAAACAATTTTAAAAGTCATGGAACAATTTTAATTTTTCCCATTGATTATTAAGGTTCCAGCTTGCAATGGTCATTTTATGGCCCTGCATTACTATGAAAGCAAGGACTCGCCAAGACCTGCAGATCTTTTCTCTGGGCCATTAAGTTTCTTTGGCGAACAATCCTCCAATCCCTGATGACTGACTATATCTAGCTACTAACATTCTTGCAACTGAGAGTACAAGAGCTTCACCTCTTCCATCTACTTTCCATTTTCCAAACTTTCCCCACATCTCTTATTCTCTGTGGTCTCCTTTCCTGATGTCTTCATTCTCATGGGTTTATTTAATAGGGTTTAATGAAGGAATCGGTGTTCAATGTGCTAAGTTCAACCGGAATGCTCTATTATCATAAATTTATAGTGATCCCAGTCTGCCTTATTGTACACATATAACTTCTTTGGCAGTGTTTCAGTTAAGGCATCAAGAAAGTGGATAATAGGGCTCATCCAGAATTAGGGTTTTACCAGACAGGGGCAGCAAAAAATTCAGAGAGACAAGAGAATTTGGGACGGTGGCAAGATGTTGAAATGATGAAGGCACACAGGAGAATGAGCAATGTTCATCATACTTGAAGGTGGTGGTCCTTTACATACCAATGGCTTATACCCCATAGCTGCTTCTAGCTAGTAAGGAAGCTGGGAAATAGAATATTTTTTTTTCTGGGAATCCATGTACCCAGCTAAAATTTCTATTACAATGAAAGAATGGGAGACTACATACAGGGGAGGAGGGAAAAAAGCGGGTTCGGCTGTGGCCCTGGAAACAGGTATGAGGAGAGAATTGTAATAAAGGTTGGTGAAAGAGGATATTCTCACCGTTAAAGTGATGCTCAAAAATGATCTTAAATTCTTTATGCTTTGATGTTGCTGTACTTCCTTTAAAAATAACTAAATAAATCCTTGGTTTTTTTTTTTTTTAAGACAGAATCTCACTATGTCACCCACAGTAGAGTACTGTGACATCACAGCTCACAGCAACCTCAAGCTCTTGGGCTCAAGTGATTCTCTTGCCTTAGCCTCCCGAGTAGCTGAGACTAGAGGCACCCACCACAATGCCCAGCTATTTTTTGGTTGCAGTTGTCATTGTCGTTTAGCAGGCCCGGGTCAGGCTCAAACCTGCCAGCCTCAGTGTTTGTGGCTGGCACCCTAACCACTGAGCTACAGGCGCTGAGCCAAACCTTGGTATTTCTTTCTTCTTTTTTTTTTAAATTAAATCATAGCTGTGCACTGTCATGGGGTACACAGTGTGCCGTTTCTGTATCAAATCTTGGTATTTCTAACAGAAAAGCCAACTGATACTCATATATGCCGAATTAAATAATTAGTCCTTTAAAGTTACCAAAAGGTATGTGAATTTTCTCTTTCTTAAATATTAATATTATTATTACAAATTAATAATTAATGATTACTGCTGCAGTGAGCCAAAGAATGACCCCCCCAAAGATATCCACATCCTAATCTCTGGACCCTGTGAATGTTGGGGGGGGCAAGAGAGTGAGAGACATAGCTGTGCACAGGTGATTAAATTAAGGATTTTGAGATGGAGAGGTGTTTTGTTTGCCTTCACTCCATCCCATTGGTGAAGGAGGGAGTATTGTCCTAGGTTTCTGGGGGTAGCCAAATACACAACACATAACACTGGATGGGTGAGATTGACACCACTTATATACATTCATAGCCTACAGGAGGACACTGTACGCTATGCAAGGAAACAGGAGTTGCATTTGGGACCAGAGTAAATCAGAAGACACTGCAGGAGAAAGGCTTTGTAGTCCCAGGAAGGTGGGGTATTCGCTGGTTCTTGTGGAGGATATGATTGTCTTGTTGGAATAATTGCACAGGCTGGCAGGCAGATGAAACCCATTAGGTTGAGGTCCAGGTGGTGTGCAGCCGGTCTGGCTGATAAGGAAGACTAGCTGGGTGGGAAGTCTTTCCTGCTGGATGGAGGACAGACCAGACAAGAGTGGAGGAAATGGCAGGACTTAGAAGCCCTGTTAAGGCTCAAAGATGTCAAGGCAGCACATGAAAGGTGAGGCCTGTACTATAGGAGATTATCCTGGATTCACTGAGTAAACCCCAAATGCAATCTCATGCATCCTTCTAAGAGGAAAGTGGAAGGAAATTCAACACACAGAAGATGAGAAGGCCATGTGACCACAGGGACAGAGAATGAACTGATGCGTCCACAAACCCCAGAATGTCAGCAGCCACCAGCAGCTGGAAGAGGCAAGGAATATAGTCTCTCCTAGAACCCTCCAAGGGAGTGAGGCCCTGCTAATGCCTTGATTTCAGCCTGATGAAACTGATTTTCGAACTCTGGCCTCCAGAAATACGAGAGGATGAATATCTGTTGTTTTAAGTCACCAACTTTGTGGTAATTTACTACAGAGGCTGCAGGAAACTAACAAAGCTACCAACCACTGAGTGTTTACTGTGTCAGGTACTATGCTAAGTCCTTTATATGCATGTATTGTGTCATTTAACCTTCACAGATGCCTGAAGAGATAGATAATATTGTTAACTTCATTTTATAGAGAAACTGAAGGTGCGAAATGAAAAGTAACACGTCCAGCATCACACACCACTCACTGGTAGATTGAGAGAGCTACCCCACATCTACATCGCCTTAGACCTCATGCTCTTAACCACTACCCAATGTTACAATTAGAGCGTCCAGTTTCAGGGCCTTGGGAAAGGCTCCCTGAGAGAATGGGAAACAGGATAGGGATGGTTGGGAGGTAAAGGAGGAAGTCAAGGCATAGAAAATACCAAGGAGTGGGCTCAGCACCTGTGGCTCAATCGCTAAGGTGCCAGCCACGTACACCTAAGGTGGCAGGTTCGAATCCCCAGCCTGGGCCTACCACACAACAATGATGGCTGCAACCAAAAAATGGCCAGGTGTTGTGGCGGGCGCCTGTGGTCCCAGCTACTTGGGAGGCGGAGGCAGGAGACTCGCTTGAGCCCAGGAGTTGGAGGTTGCTATAAGCTGTGATGCCATGGCAGTCTACCCAGGGGGATAGCTTGAGGCTCCCTCTCAAAAAAAAAAAAAA
>CAUYQV010070813.1:0-20230 GCA_963574575.1 Galagoides demidoff
AGGCGCCTGCCACAACGCCCGGCCATTTTTTGGTTGCAGCCATCATTGTTGTTTGGCGGGCCTGGGCTGGGGATTTGAACCCGCCACCTTAGGTGTACGTGGCTGGCGCCTTAGCCGATTGAGCCACAGGCGCCGAGCCAAGAAAATCTTTAAAAAATAAAATGTTATCATCCTTGGAGATGGGACTTAAATCTCATTGAAGACTATCATTAGAAAGCATTCTGGATATTTTAATCTTTTCAGTGAGGTATAGACCAAATGAAAGCCTATAACACCAAGGATCTAGTCTTTTAATATCTAAGGTAATGTCTTTATAAAGATGTCCTTTTTAAAAATTATAACCAAGACTTGTTATATGAAGGAGTAGGGAGATTCAGGGCTTAGGAGGCAATTCCGTCATTAGGATAAATTTAATGTTTATTTCCCACTTGACTTTTGATTACTAGTTAACAAATGTAGCCTACTTGCTCTACATAAGTACTTCCAAGTTAAACAAAGTACAGGATTCACTATAAAGAAAAAATATTTCCCAAGTTGGGCTTTAATACACTATTCTTTTAGGTAAAAAGGACAATGTTAATTTATTCACGTATATCAATTATATATCACACAGAAATAATTTATTAATTTTGCCTCAATATACAGATTACAAGTAGTTGTCGCCTTTGTATCTGAATGTCAAATACAACATTAAAAGATTAGTAGTTTCTACAAGTTATTGTAGTAAGTGAGGTAAATTAACATTAATTATTCATCTTCCTTCTTCATTGATTAGTACATTAAGGCTAAATTGCAACTATTTTGATGACAACAAAAATGAAAACAAGTATATTATCAATAATGAATAAACCTGAAAACTACTTATTCCCTAGTGATATAACTAATTAACTATAGGCTTTTTCATTCAAGGAAAAATGTTAGATCTGAAATTTTAAACATTTAAAAAACATTAAAACTGGACTTTAATACACAAAGATGAGGTTTTCAGCTGGCATAAAACACAGGTAGAGAAAGTATTAAAAGATAGTTTCAGTTCATTACTGAGTAAAACCACCTTAAAAATCTTAAGATTTGGCTCAGCGCCTGTGGCTCAAGTGGTTAAGGCACCAGCCACATACACCTAAGGTGGCAGGTTCGAATCTAGCCCGGACCTGGCAAACAACAATGATGGCTGCAACCAAAAAATAGCCAGGTGTTGTGGCGGGCACCTGTGGTCCCAGCTACTTGGGAGGCAGAGGCAGCAGACTTGCTTGAGCCCAGGAGTTGGAGGTTGCTGTGAGCTGTGAGGTCACAGCACTCTATCCAGGGGGACAGCTTGAGGCTCTGTCTCCAAAAAAAAAAAAAAAAAAATCTTAAGACTTGGCTGGGTGAGGTGGCTGAATGAGGATGCAGAGTAGTTAGAGTGTAGACTCAAGATCAGACATGCTTTCAAATCTCAGTCCCACCACCTTTAGGACATGTATAACCTTGGCTGGTGCCCACAGCTCAGTGAGTAGGGTGCTGGTAGGTTCAAGCCTGGCACAGGCCTGCTAAAACAACAATGACAATTATGACCAAAAAAAATAGCTGGTTGTTGTGGCGGCACCTGTAGTCCCAGCTACTCAGGAGGCTGAGGCGAGAGAATCACTTAAGCCCAAGAGTTTGAGGTTGCTGTGAGCTGTGACCACACGGCACTCTACCTAGGGCGGTGACAAAGTGAGACTCTGTCTCAAAAAAAAAAAAAAAAAATCTAACCTTTCAAAGCTTCAGTTTCCTCCTGTAAAAATGGGGGTAATCTGAGTACCTCCCTCACAGGGGCATGAGGACTAACTTAGACTGTTTCTGTGAGGCAGTTGGCACAGTGCTTAGCACAAAAGAAGGCCCCAGACTGGGTGTGGTGGCTCATGCCTATAATCCCAACACTTTGGGAGGCCGAGGCTGGTGGATTGCCTCGACTCATGAGTTTGAAACTGCCCTGAGCCAGAGTGAGATGTCGTCTCTAATAAAAATAGCTAGGCGTTGTGGTGGGTGCCTATAGCCCCAGATTCTTGGGAGGCTGAGGTAAGAGAATCACTTGAACCCGAGAGTTTTAGGTTGCTGTGAGCTATGACACCATAGCACTCTACTAAGGGCAACAAAGTAAGAGTCTGTCTCAAAAAAAATCTTAAGACTTTTTTCCCCTAAAGAACTATGGTTTTCTCGTTTTATTTTAAAGCAATCACTTCTAGTTGAAAAAGCATAAAAACACAAAATAAATGAAAAAGCATAAAAACACAAAATAGGCTACTATTTGCAAGTTTCAGGGGCTCAGCTATTTATTTTTTGCTCTAAAACCACATAACCCCCAGTAGATGGTGAATAGTCCCATTATGATGTGAATTTAAGGGAGAGTTCACTAATCTAGACTCCATCTTACTATATTCAATCAATACTTACTCCACAGTGACAAATTAAAAAAAACAAACAAGAACAGATAAATCCACATTTTTATCATTCCAATGTAGTCCCCACCTTTTCCCACCTAACAGGGAGTGAAGACAAACACCAGCACACAACTGAGGATGCTCCAAGGAAAACCAGTCTGAGGTGCTGGAGCCTTTTTTGTTTTCGCTTTTTGGGTTTTTTGGTCACCCTCAGTAGAGTACCATAGTGTCATAGCGTCATAGCGCACAGCAACCTCAAACTCTTGGGTACAGGGGATCCTCTTGCCTCAGCCTCCCGAGTATCTGGGACTACAGGTGCCTACCCCCACACCTGGCTATTTTTAGAGATGGGGTCTTGCTCTTGCTCAGGCTGGTCTCAAACTCCTGAGCTCAAGCAATCTACCCTCTTAAGCCTCCCAGAGTGCTGGGATTACAGGCATGAGCCACCACACCCGGCCTGGGGCCTTCTTTTGTGCTAAGCACTGTGCCAACTGCCTTACAGAAACAGTCTCAATTAGGTCTCATGTCCCCGTGAGGGAGGTACTCAGATAACCCCCATTTTACAGGAGGAAACTGAAGCTTTGAAAGGTTAGATTTTTTTTTTTTTTTTTTTGAGACAGAGTCTCACTTTGTCACCGCCCTAGGTAGAGTGCCGTGTGGTCATAGCTCACAGCAACCTCAAACTCTTGAGCTTAAGTGATTGCCTTGCCTCAGCCTCCTGAGTAGCTGGGACTACAGGCACCCACCACAACGCCCAGCTATTTTTTAGGTTGTAGTTGTCATTGTTGTTTAGCAGGCCTGGGCTGGGCTTTAATCTGCCAGTGCCCTACTCACTGAGCTATGGGTGCCAGCCAAGGTTAGATGGTTTTCCCAAGGTTACACATGTCCTAAAGGTGGTGGGGCTAAGATTTAAAAGCATATCTGATCTTGAGACTAACACTCTTATATCCTCATTCACATAAGGAAAGAAAATAACATGAAGGAGTAATTAGACTTACTCTACTGGGTACCTAAAGATGTGAAACAGATGTCTACTCTATACCAGCCAGTGCATTTTAATTACCCCACTTTTGTGTTGTTTACAAATGAACAGGTTACCTCTGGAGGGCTGGGTAGCATCACAGAGGTGCACATGCTGCGGGAGGGCCGGCCTGGTTCATTTTAGCTCAGAGTGCATGGCTGTTTGCCTAGGAGGTACAACCAAGTAGTGGGACTGACTCCCCAAGGGACCCCATGGAGACCAGACTCCCCATCCTTTAGCGATACAGCACAGACACACAAAGGCCCCAACACACAGTGGTTGATGGCTACCTGCTCAATGTACTTGAATTTTTGAAATAAATCAAAACATGCTTTTAGGAAGCCAGGGAAACCCACACACCTGTTGTACAACTCACACTGGAGGGGTCTGCTTGGCAGAAGGTTGGCTGCCCAGCCTGGCCCTGCTGTGGAGGGATGGGGAAAATGGGCTAAGGAGGCCTCCCTGGGGTTCCATTTCAGCCCCAACTTGCCAGCTCTGAGCCTCCCTCTGTTCAGAAGTGATCAGGTTAGTAGGAAATAACCCCCTCTCAGTACCTGGTGAGAATCCAATGAGAAAACACAGGTGAAGCATCTGACTGCTGTGATCCTCAGTTTCTAACCGAGGGGAAATCATGGGGTGTTAAGTATTAAGTGTCAGTGTTAGGCAAGGCTGCTCTTGTTCACAGGGATATAGAACTACATGGTCACACAATGGACTCTAGACTCACATTTCCAGGTGGTTTAATAGGCATCTGAACTTTCTCCTTACTTAATATCCAAGGTACCCAAAGAAATCCTGATGTCTCTACCTTGACCCTACTCCAAGCAACCACCGTCCCTCACCTGGACTCACACAGCCTTCTATCCACTCTTCCTGCTTCTACCCTTTCACAGTCTATTTTTTTGTTCAGAAGCCAGAAAGAGCCTTTAAGACTTAAGTCAGATCACTTCACTTGAGTTCAAAACCTTCAGAGGCCCCGCCTCCACCATGACCCTCTGAGGCTTCACATGACTTGGCCCCACCCTTATGCCTTTTCATCTCTAGATCTCACCCCCTCTTTCTACCCATTCTTAACCACACTGGCTAATGAGGTGGCCTCAAACACACCACAGCCTCAGGGCCTTTGGACTTGCTGGCCTCCAGTTGAATGGTCTCCTTATCCCATTCATATCCCTGACTACCCACCCATACCAGCTTCATCCCAGCCCTCTTTTCTGTTGCTCAGTGGCTCTCACCTGATTACCACCTGGCATGTTAGACCTGTCTGTTTACCACACACTGGAATGTTAGTTCCCTGGCAGCAGGGACTTTTGTTTTATTGATTTATCCCTAGTGACTGGAACAATGCCTGCCAGGTTGTGGCCACTCATTTCAGTGAATAGACTATGTGCTAAACAGGAAAGAAAAACTACTTTAATTCCCTGATTACTGAATATTTGGTTTTATGTAATTTTCAGAATTCCATCGAATCCTACCCCCTCCCCCCATTAAATGACAATTTTCTCGAAGAAACAAACCTTGTACCCCATCCTAGTACTATGGCACTCATCTTCTTTCCTATACAGGGCTCTACAGAGGAAAATTTCAAGTGAAATGTAGACTGCCATCAAAATGGATTATTTATTAAAACAATCAACAAATTGTTTATCAATTCAAAGAAATATGTGTGGAATATTACATTTAAAAAAGCAGTGCAAAAAGTTTATAGCCACATGTTTAAATTATGTAAGAATAATAAAGATAGATACTGAGTTTGACGTTTATTAGGTTCATTTTTCAGGAAAGGTATAAATTTTTTAAACACAGGAAGTATATTTTAACTCCCATTATAAGATGAAAGCATAATTCTAAACTTCCCAGAGGACTCATAAGCTATTTTAAAATAGTAATATAAGATGGGAACTAAAATAACAAACAAAAAAATAAGATGGGAACTTGGGCAGGATTAAGTACAGACTAGAAGTGGGATAAGATCAAAATATTAATTGTATATATTGAAGAGAAAAAAAGATCTAGTATGTATAAATTTCTATTGTTATAAAAATGGAAGCTGCTGACTAACAGCCATGCCTTTGAATTATAAATGCCTGAGTCATATGTATCAGCTTCAGTGCACTCAAGAGTTACAGGAACAGACTTATTCTGGACTCTAAAAGTCCAGCTTAGTTGTACAGAGCTTGTCATTTAATTTGCCACTTTAGTCACCTAGTAATTTTTATTTTATCTTTAAACCCATGCTCCTAAAACATTAGTCAGCTTTTAGTAACTCAAAACCTTTTAGCCCTGGCTTGGCACCTGTGGCTCAAGTGGCTAAGGCACCAGCCACATACACCTAAGGTGGCGGGTTCGAATCCAGCCCGGGCCCGCCAAACAACTATCATGGCTGCAACCAAAAAATAGCCGGGCGTTGTGGCGGGCGCGAGTGGTCCCAGCTACTTGGGAGGCTGAGGCAGGACACTCGCTTGAGCTCAGGAGTTGGAGGTTGCTGTGAGCTGTGATGCCACAACACTCTACCCAGGGGGATAGCTACAAACATAGAATCCTGCCACACAAAATAACAAGGCTTCAATTTTCAAAAAATTTATCTCCCATAATCGTCAAGAGCCCAAAATCCTAGGTAAACAGAAACACCCCATTCCTATCTGTTCCCTCGGCCAGAAAATACTGCTCTTTCCACTTCCAGTGCTGACTATTAGGATATTATACATCCTGCCACTCAGTTTCCTCTCCACCTCTAGGCAGATGGGATGGATCATCTCCTCCCATGGCATCCTACAGCGTTTGTATCCTTTACTTTTGTATTCAGTCCTATATTAAAAACTGTGTATGCATATATTTTCATAATCTCCCTTACTATATTATAGGTGGGGGCTGAGTTTTACTAATACTGAATGATGATGATGGTTTCAAGAAGCCTAGAAAAATCTGACTCAAAAGGTTACAGCACAATACCTGAGACATTCATTTCATAAATCAACACTTATTTCTGAGACAATATCTGAGACATTCACTTCATAAATCAACACTTATTTCCATGCTCTTCCTTTACTATTTCTACTTCTCCCATCCTTGCTTCACTGAAAGTTCATCACTGAAATAGGCATGGATGGCACATGTGTGGTAACTGCTACACCCTCTGGCTCTGGTACCTCCCTATAGCAGACACCTTCCCCCAACTGCAGAATCATTTTTCAAACATGGTTGCAGCACAACTACTCACAGCTCCTTCCCAGGCTTCACAGAAAGACTTGTCCCAAGGCAATTTTTTTGTACCAAACCAAATTCTGGCTTCTGTATCCTCTTTCCACTGGACTGAAGGAACAAGACATAGGCTCTCTAACTCCCTCCCTCACATATCCAGGCTTCTAGTGTGTAAAAACTACTTTCATGACTTGTTCCCTGCATAGGCAATCAACTTTTACCAGGTCCTTTTAAAGAAAAATACAAAGTTTCAAATTAAAAGTTAAGTACCCTATAAGGTTTTAGAAGGCAACTGTAGTTGAAGAGGTCCTAAGGTTGAAAACCAAGAGCCCTGTGGTAAATCCATTATTGTGTGCAATCAATGAACGTGAGCTTGAACCCCAACTTGACTCCTGACTAGTTACTAATATATAAACTTAGACAAGTTACTTAAGTTTCTATATTCCTGTCCATAAAATGGGAATAATACCTCTTACTTCAGAGGACTTCTGTGAGAACTAAATGAGATTTCTGAATTTTGTTTTCATGAGCACTAACACAATTTTATTTTTTGAGACAAGGGCTCACTGTCACTTGGGTTAGACTGTAGCACTGCAATCATGGCTCACTGTAACTTCTAACTCCAGGGCTCAAGTGATCCTCCCGGCTCAGCTTCCCAAGTCCCTGGGACTCCAGATGCATATCACCATTCTTGGCTAATTTTTTACAAATTTTATTTTTTGTAGAGATGGGATCTCGCTGTGTTATCCAGGCTGGTCTCAAACTCCTGGCCTCAAGCAATCCTCCTGTTTCAGCCTCCCAAGTGTTAGGATTATTATAGGCATGAACCACTGCATCCAGCCCTAATAAAATTTTTACTGTTATGTGTACTGAGTCAGGGCCAACTAAAACTCTTTATGGGGTTATGGTGAGGTCATGAGGTGGCGCATGTGGGAGGTGCTGTCAAGAAGAAAGCACACTGTCTCAAAGATCCAATCAGGGTCCTAATCGAGGTTTTCACATTTCTTCTTGTAGGAAAAGTTGAGGAGAATAAGGTAACAATTAGATGCTAATGGTATTGCTGCTGGGCTGCCCGAGTCCTTAAGAGGGCTGGAAAACATCTGTAAAAGAACTGCAAATACTACAGGTTTCAAAGTAGGGTGTATATAGCTTAGCCTTTTAAATTATTGCAATGTCTATTACACCATTTTCGGTATGAATTCATTGGGATATTCTATGTTGGGAACTTTTCTGAAGTAGTATACTTGATTTTTTTTCTGTGTAGAATACACTGAAGTTTACTAATGGTAACATTTAATACAATTTGCTGGGCAACCATCACTACTATCCAGTTCAAAAACACCTTTGCCACCTCAAAAGAACTCCTGTATCCATTAAGCAACTATTCCCCATTTTCCTGTTCCCTTCCAGATACCAAAATTTTCTCTCTATGGATTTGCTGACTCTGCATACTTCATATAAATGTAATAATACAATAAATGGCCTTTTTATCTGCTTCTTATTACATTTTCAAGGTTTGTTC
Organism: Galagoides demidoff; assembly: GCA_963574575.1. Classification (NCBI taxonomy): domain Eukaryota; kingdom Metazoa; phylum Chordata; class Mammalia; order Primates; family Galagidae; genus Galagoides; species Galagoides demidoff. Next base: position 8,147 of record CAUYQV010070813.1, read on the forward strand.
ATGTTGCAACATGTACTTCATTCTTTTTTATGGCTAAATAATATTCCATTATATGGACAGACCATGCTTTGTTTTTCCAGCTGCTAGACACTGAGCTGTTCCTATAATACCTTTAGCTATTATGAATATGTGTTCAGGATTGTGTAAGGGCAAAGGTTTCATTTCCCTTGGGTTGGTATATAAGGACTGGAATTGCTGGCTCATACAGTATCACTACACTGGAATTTTAGGAGAAGGCAGACTGCTTTCCATTTTACACTGCTGCTCCAGAGTGGCTGCTCCATTTTACACTCTCACCAGCAAGATACAAACAAGGGTTTCAGCTTCTGAACACTACCTTTTTAATTATGGCCACTCTGTTGGATTGACGTGGTTACCTTGTGGTTTTGATTTGCATTTCCCTAATGGTTAATGATGTTGAGCATCTTTTTATGTTTGCTGGCAGCCTTACTTCTAATAATTTTAAGTCATCCATAACAGGCAAGAGCACCTGAGGAAGTGAGGAAGTACATTTACTCTCAAATGGCTGAAGACCAAAAAACTTTTAGAACCCCACCTCCTAGAACTGTCCAATCTCCACCACAGCACCAGCATGCACTTGTTGGGAATGTGTCTGGTGTGGTCAGGCCACGCCCCACTCACTTCATGATTCTAACTACATCTGTCTTTGGTATATCCCTCTTACCTTCTCTTGGTTCTCCCTCAACACATCACAGGAACTGTTTCCTTTGCTGTTCACTGTGCATCTGACCAGAGCCACTCTTTCTTCATGTGCTTGCAACCTCCCCACATTTGTGTGTGATAACTTGATAACTTAGTGTTTTTGTTCCTGACCCTCTGTTTCAGCCCCAGCACAATGCTGTGAACAGAATGAGAAGCCTACACCTGTTTGTGAGAAGAGAACAAGGATGGCAGTGGTGGTGGCTGAAGCACAGCCCCCAGCTCCTTGGTACCAGCTCCTTCACTGTTACAAACCAGTCGTCCTGCCAGTTGCCGTGGCCCTCTGGCCAGCTGTTCTGTGACTGAGAATATAAAAATGAGGACACCTACACCCTTCCCATCTTGAGTTACTAGGACACAAAATATTCTTCAAAAGGAGAAAAAGACCAATCTGAATAATTGTGAAAATTGAATTTAAACAAAATAATTTTCTGTTTGCACAGCTCAAAATTCAAAGACTTAAGAAAATGGGCAAGTATAATATAATAAAATATAATGAAAAATAGGCAATAATATTTCAGATTTACACTTAGGATGTGCCCATCAAGTAATGAGGAAATATAGATGTTAAATTAACTAATCTTGATTTGTTGACTCAATTTTTATGTAAGTAGCATTTACCAATTACAGTATGTCATGTATACATGCACTTCAAAATTGAAAGAAGAAATGTTCTTTTAACAACTTCCGTAACAAAGTATAATTTATAATACGGAACACTTTCTTAAACTTTTAGGAATTTTTATTTATAAAAATTTATACATATTTATACCAGTGTGTACCAATGAGACACAGTATATACTCTTACAGATGTTACAAAGTATACATTTATAAATTATACACCTTTCTTTCTCTACAATTACTATAGCTAAGATCTTTTCCTGCTTCAAAAGGGACAAAGATGTGTAGAGTGAGCTAACAGTCACTCAGAAATTGAGATAAGTTATTTGCATGGTCTAAAGGCATATATCATGTGCACCATTCATGAAAAACAATTTTTTCCTAAACTGAAAATTGAAATTACACAAGAAAAAAATTGGAGTAAATAATCATGTTATAAATAATCCTAAGTAAAAACTATAGAACTTTGACCACAGCTGATGAAACTGTAACAAAATACAGACTGATCTTCACATGCCGTGTCCATTCTGGACTATACAATTACTTGTTATTTAACACTAGCTTTTATTTTGCTAAGTTATAAAGGGCAGGAACTCTGGCTGCCATAAAGCAAAGCACATTAAAAAAGTGTGTCTTTTTGACACACAGAAATAAAATTGGCAAGTCAGGCCATAATGACGGCAGGCTGCCTAGGCTCAGATCAATCAGTTGGGTGATCTTGACAAGTTACTGACTCCTTTTGAACCCCCGTTTCCTCATCTGTAAAATGGAAATGATATTAACACCTCATGGTGCTTCATGACAATTACAGGAGTTAATATTTGTAATGGGCTTAGCACAGTGTCTGGTGTACAGCAGGAACTCTGTTAAGTAAATAAAATCTCCTATTGTTTCTTTCCTATTTTTGTGGGAAGAATTTTAATCTCTTTACAGTGAATCTAACCTATAACTAAAAGATCAGATGATTTTGGTCAATAATAACTGCTTTGGCTCAGCTCTGCTTTCTCACTGACTCTGGTATAAATTTTTACTTTATCTATACCTTAGGAGTATATTTGTAGTATTTTTGTGAATTAGCAACATTTTTAAAAATTCCCAAAATCTTTTTAGCATTTTTCTTGCTCTTATTTTTAAAACCAAAAACTGTCAGGTAAGATTTTGAGTATCAACAAGATAAATCTATAATAAATATATTTATAAAGAATTGCATAACCTATCAACATTCTATCAATAACAAAAGAAAACCCATTCCCTAACGTTCTGATGGTAAGGAGATAAAATCTTCTGTTTTATGCCCAATTTAAGAAACTGGCCCAAACAATTTAATAAATGATTCAAAATACTGTAATAGCTGGCTAAACTGGGACAAAATAACATAGCCTAAATTTATGTAATAGTGAGCTATAAAGAGCTCAAAGTAAATTTATAAACTCCCCAAAGAAGGTCTGTTATTTCTTGAGAAATGAGAACTACCTTTATTTTTCTCCACTTTAAAGATGAAAAAAATGATTCATAGGTTCTTTTAAATATTTTGCTAAAACATTTTCCCCCAGTCATTCTGTTTTCCCTTTCACCCTTTCCAATATTTTCTAAGTTCTAAAAATAGACATTGTTTGATTTAGGAACAAAACGGGAAGATTACTCAAATTTCAGCTTCCTCTTTTAGATGACCACTGCTGGGTCAGTGCTGCCTTCAGTTGAACTGTGTGTATGCAATAAAGATTTATGTGTGTAACTACAGGTACACAGGCTGACAACCTTTAGAGTGACACAAATTTGATCCTATGACTTATTATATAATGATTAAATAGTGGAATTAAAATATTTTACCTGCCAAAAAAAATCTACTGTCTTGGGTACAGCCTATAAAGAGCCAAACTATAATTTTTTTTTTTTTTTTGAGACGGAGCCTCAAGCTATCCCCCTGGGTAGAGTGCCATGGCATCACAGCTCACAGCAACCTCCAACTCCTGGGCTCAAGCGAGTCTCCTGCCTCTGCCTCCGAAGTAGCTGGGACCACAGGCACCTGCCACAACGCCCGGCCATTTTTTGGTTGCAGCCATCATTGTTTGGCGGGCCCGGGCTGGGGATTCAAACCCGCCACCTTAGGTGTATGTGGCTGGTGCCCTAGCCGATTGAGCCAGGCGCCAAGCCAAACTATAAATTTTAAGCCTCGGGGTCCGCACTTCTCTGCTGCAACTACTCAGCTCTGCCACTGCAGTAACAAAGCAGCTACAGACATAAACCAATGAGCATGGCCCTGTTCTAATAAAACTTTCTTTACAACAGGCTGATCAGCCTTTGGCTGCAGTTTGCTCATACATGCAGTTAGGGTACAACTGTTAAAAGGTTAAAAGGTGATACGTTAGCAATCAATTCCAAAGAGACAAAGTATATGTAATTACTCAAAGATAACATCAAGTAATTGAGAGCATCTAGCACAAGAACTTGGCAGTTCTCTTAAATCATCTCTATCACTTTCAAATACAGGGTGTCCATAAAGTTCATGTGCAGTTTACTATGTTGAACTATTTTAAATTGCACCCCAACTTGATGTCCACTCTGTATAACTGAAAACTAGCAATGTCATTTTCCAAATTCTATTATAGGAGAATAGATTCTATTCATAAAAGACCTTTTATTTTCAAGAGAAAACTTGGCTTGGCGCCCATGGCTCAAGTGGCTAAGGCGCCAGCCACATACACCTAAGGTGGCGGGTTTGAATCCAGCCTGGGCCCACCAAAACAACAACGATGACTGCAACCCAAAAAATAGCCAGGCGTTGTGGCGGGCGCCTGTGGTCCCAGCTACTTGGGAGGCTGAGGCAGGAGACTCACTTGAGCCCAGGAGTTGGAGGTTGCTGTGAGCTGTGATGCCACAGCACTCCACCCAGGGGGATAGCTTGAGGCTCTGTTTCAAAAAAAAAAAAGAGAAAACTCAAGAAATGAGTTCTCTGGTTGAGGGTGAAATGTAGATCTGCCAGATTTATAGATAATTTAAATCTGCCATTATTTCTTAAGTTTTATATAACAACTTTCAAATTTTACACATGTATATTTATTTCTTACTTCTGTATAAGAACTCAACTATATTATTTGTCAGAGAATCAGAAAACCTCCACAATTGCTTGGCATATCTCCTTTTCATGTCTTGGTTGACTTAACAATGGCAAAAGTTTTCCAGTGGTGTCCAAAAGTTTTTCTCTGTCACACATTGAAAGAAGTTGTCTTGAGCCATACATTAAAAACATAAACACTGGCCGGGTGCAGTGGCTCACACTTATAACCCCAGTACTCTGGGAGGCCAAGGTAGGTGGATTGTCTAAGTTCACAGGTTTGAGACCAGCCTGACCAAGAGCGAGACCCCACTTCTAAAAACAGCTGGGTGTTGTGGTGGGTGCCTGTAGTCCCAGCTACTTAGGAGACTGAGGCAAAAGAATCACTTGAGCCCAAGAGTTGGAGGTTGCTGTGAGCTATGACATTACAGCACTCTATTGAGGGCAACAAAGTCAGACTGTCTCAAATAAATAAAAAAAAATTAAAAATTAAAACATAAATGCTAACAAAAGCCAATCACTCCACCTCCCCAAAAAAGTCTGTGAATACTTTTTGTGATATTCAGCACCATATATAAGCAAAAAGAGTCCTCACAAAATTAGCAAGTGGTCTGCAGGCTGTGAGTTGAACACCCCTGTTACACCTTCCATAGATGGAAGACAGCAATAAGCCCAACATGGAAGAGAACAATAAGACAACTTAATAAAACCCTCAGAGAGAATCCTTCATGAATGACAATCAAGAGACCCAATAACAGCATCTGGCAGAACTAGACTATCAAGAATTTCCAACAGTGGAATCACTATAAAATGACAAAAAAGTGGGGGGGGGGGAATACAGCAAGATGGTGGACCAGAAAGATCATTCATGTGAGCTCTCCTAGAATGATCAGGGAAAAAGAGAGAACCCAGCCATACCTGACATGGGGTTTTACCCAGAGTTGTGTAGCTCAGGGAGCACAGTGAAGAGGTGATGAGCTAGATACAGTGTATGATCCAGAGTGGTGGAAATCTGATGAATTAGGCAAGTGACTGTCACCTGCTGGGAGTGGCTGGCCCTTCACACAGGTTCAGGATAGGAGGAAGCTGTTCTAGAGTTTTCAGTTGTTGGGGGAAGCTGTGCATTTAGTGGAAAGCTTGGAAGAGTGGGCAGACTCAAACAGTATATAGCACCCAGATTTGAATACCAGTTGGAATGGATTTACCACTGGTTTGGTGGCTGGGGAGACAGCCATACTGAAAAGGTCTCTAAGGCCAGGTGGGTGCCATTGTGGGAAGGTGGTGATAAGGTCTTAGCAGAGGCATAAAGCACAGCTGGCTTATTCCACCTGCTGGGATCAGAACTCCTTTCTTCGGACAGGCTGTGGGGACTCCTGCACCCCATGTGAACTGGAGTCAGGGGGCACTGTGAGACCCTTCCCTAAAGGATTCTTGTGAGCTTTAAGATCTCAACTCAGCAGGGTCTGAATCCTGAAGAAATAATCAGGTGATCACTGAAGGCAACTAAGATTGGAATAAGGATCATAGAGGTTGTAGGCTGTGCTCTCTGTTTCCTAAAAAATACCCCAGTGCCATGTGGTATCCTGGCAACATATTGCAATATATTGTCATCAAGAGCAAGGACTTCTTTTTATTCAACTAAGAGGAAGAGTTTGGCTTTGTTCAACCACTTCAAGACTTATGCTCTGAGACAAGGTAATGTGAAGCAAAGGAGGCAGTGAAAAGGAAAAAGGAGGACAAAGAGGTGAACAAGAAGAAAGAACACATGAGGAGGCAGCACTTGGGTGGCTGAGGCAGGTGGACTGCCTGAGCTCACAGGTTAGAGAACAGCCTGAGCCAGAGTGAGACCCTGCCTCTAAAAATAGCTGGGTGTTGTGGTGGGTGCCTGTAATCCTAGCTACTGGAGAGGCTGAGATGATAGAATCACTTAAGCCCAGGAGTTTGAGGTTGATGTAAGCTATGATACCACAGCACTCTGCAAATGGTGACAAAGTTAGACAAGAAGAAGGAGGAACACATGAGAAGGAAACAGTAGAAAAATTGGGCAACATGGAAAACCAAAACAGAGGAACTCCCCCAAGGGACCATGAAGTAGTTACTGCAGAAGACTCTATAAAGAATTAGTGGATGTGACAGAAAGGGAATCTAAAGTATAAATGATAAAGACAATAAAAGGAATGGACAAGAAAATGGAAAGACAGAACCAAAAGTCAGATGAGAGATATATAGAATATAAGAAAGGACATGGTGTAGCTTAGGAAATGAAGGAGACAACCAGGGAATATAAAGATGAAGTAAAAGTATTAAAAATTGGTTATACCATGGAGAAGAAAGAACCTTAGAGCTTGAGGACAAAGTTTTCAAGTTAACCCAGGTAGTTAAAGAAGCAGAAAAGAAGAGAAAGAAAGCAGAACAAGAGCTTAGAGAACTACAAGAGTCTACGAAACATTCAAACATACAAACAACAGGAATTCCTAAAGGGGAAGAAGATTGTCCCAAAGGAATGGAAATCCTATTGGAGACTATCATATATGAAAATTTCCCAAGTTACTAAAGACCCTGACATACTCCTTTCAGATGAATATCAAACTGAGTTGGGTCATCTCAACTCAAACAGAGCCTCTTCAAAACACATTGTAATGAACCTGTCCAAAGTCAAGTTGAAAGAAAAAATTCTGCAAGCAGCTGGGGTAAATGCCAACTCATTTACAGAGTTAGAGCCATCAGGACAATACACACTTCTCAAGTGAAACCTTCTAAGCCAGAAGAACATGGTCATACACCTTCAATATTCTTAGAATAATTGAGCCCAGAATCCGGTATTCTGGTAGACTCAGCTTCAAAATTGATGGAGAAATTAAATCTTTTGTGGATATACAAGCACTGAGGAAATTCACCACAAGACCAGCTCTACAGGAAATACTTAGATCTATTCTTGACACTGATCATCACAATGGACCATCAGCAAAGTAAATACCCAGAAGCTAAAGGTCGAAATTTAGCTTGCCCAATGGCATAAAGGATAAAACTACACAATGGACTTTCACACAATAAGATGAGCAGAACTCCACCACACTTATCAATTCTCTCAATAAATGTCAATGGACTGAATTCACCACTGAAGAGGCACAGGCTAGCTGACTGGATAAAACAAGCACAAGCCATCCATATGCTGTCACCAAGAGACACACCTAGCTTTGAGGAACATCAAGATTCAGGGTTAAGGAATGGACAACAGTATTTCAAGCAAATGCAATCAGAAGAAAGGAGGGGTTGTAACCTTATTCTCGGATACAAACAGATTTAAAGCAACTAAAGTTAAGAGAGACAAAGATGGACACTTTATACTGGTCAAAGTAACAATACAACAAGAAGACATTTCAATTTTTATTTATTTATTTATTTTTGCAGTTTTTGGCTGGGGCTGGGTTTGAACCTGCCTCCTCCAGTATATGGGGCTGGCATCCTACTCCTTTGAGCCACAGGTGCCGCCGGACATATCAATTTTAAATATTTATGCACCCCATTTAAATGTTCTGAGGTTTATGAAACAGACCTTGATAAGTCTGAGCAATATTAACACCATAATAGTCGGGGACTTTAACACCCCTCTGACAGAACTGGACAGATTCTCTAAAGTGAAACTAAACAAAGATACAAGGACTCAAATGTGACCCTAGAACAAATGGGACCAATAGACATATACACACACCTTCCCAAAGCTAAAGAATATACATTTTTCCCATCAGCCCATGGTACGTACTCCAAAATCGACCACATCCTAGGATATAAATTGAACCCCAGCAAAATTAAAAGAATAGAAATTATACCTTGTATCTTCTCAGGCCACAAGGCAATAATGGTGGAACTCAACTCCAACAAAAACGTTTATATCCACACAAAGACTTGGAAATTAAATAACCTTATGCTGAATGATAGTTGGGTTCAGGAAGAGATAAAAGAGGAAATTGTTAAATTCACTTAACATAACCACAATGAAGACATAAGTTACCAAAACCTATGGGATACAGAAAAAGCAGTCTGGAGAGGGAAATTATTGCATTAGATGCCTACATTTGAAAAACAGAAAGAAAGCACATCAACAAACTCATGAAGCATCTTATGGAACTGGAAAAAGAATAATCTAACCCCAAACCCAGCAAAAGAAAAGAAATAACCAAAATTAAATCAGAGATTAATGAAACTGAAAACAAAAGAATCATTCAGAAAATTAATGAAACAAAAAGCTGGGTTTTCAAAAAAATAAAAAATAAAAAATCCCTTGGCTAAATTAACTAGAAACAGAAAAGTACAATCTCTAATAACCTCAATCAGAAATGATAAAGGGGAATAACAACAGATGTCACAGAAGATAAGAGATCATCTCTGAGTACTACAAGAAACTCTATGCCCAGAAACTTGACAACGTGGAGGAAATGGATTAGTAACTGGAATCACACCCTCTCATAAGACTTAATCAAGAAGATCTCTTGAACAGATTTCAAGAAATGAATTGAAGAAATAATAAAATAACTCCCAACAAAAAAAGCCCTCGTCCAGATGGCTTCATACTAGAATTCTATCAAACCTTCAAAGACGAGTTTATACCCACACTGCAGAAATTATTCCCAAAAACTGAGGAGAAAGGAATCTTCTCTATGTTCTACAAAGCAAACATCACCCTTATATAGGGTGACCAGACGTCCCGCTTTTCAACATTTTGTCCTGCATCCCACAGTGTTTTAAAAAAGTCTTGATTTCTGGAAAGAATGCAGGAATGGGCGGGAGAACAAGAAGGGAATATATGGTTTTTGGCTGCCATGTGGCTATTTCTCCAGAATATAAGTTTTATATTATTTTTGTTAATTTTATGATGTTAAACTGTAATAATAGCAAATAATTGCTGAGAAGTGATTATTGAGAACTGCTTATTAAAGTTTGCATTGTTGTCAGGCCCTGCCCTGCCCTGCCCCGCCCCCGGCCATGTTGTCCTGCCTTACCGATATTAAAATCTGGTCACCCTACCCTTATACCAAAACCAGGAAACAACCCAACTAAAAAGGAGAATTTCAGACCAATTTCACTAATGAATACAGATGCAAAAATTCTCAATAAAAATCATAGCCAATAGATTACAACTACCCGTTAAAAAAAATCATTCATCATGATCAAGTACCTTTCATCCCAGGGGTACAAGGCTAGTTTAACATACATAAGTCCATAAACATAATTCACCATATCAACAGAAGCAAAAACAAAGACCATATGATACTCTCAATAGATGCAGAAAAAGCATTCAATAAAATTCAGCATTCTTTTCCAATTAGAATGCTTAATACAGGCAGCACATTTCTTAATCTGATTCAAGCCATCTATGACAAGCCCACAGCTAATATATGTGTATGTATGTGTATTCAGATATACATATATACATATATTTATTTATTTTGAGACAGTGTCTTACTATGTCACCCTCAGTAGAGTGTTGTGGCATCACAGCTCATAGCAACTTCAAACTCTTGGGCTTAAGTGGTTCTCTTGCCTCAGCCTCCCAAGTAGGTGGGACAATAGGCGCATGCCACAACACCTGGCTATTTTTTTGTTCCAGTTGTCATTGTTGTTTAGTTGGCCTGGGCTGAGTTAGAACCTACCAGCCTTGGTGCATGTGGCTGGTGCCGTAACCACTGTGCTATGGGCGCCAAGCCCTCACAGTTAATATTATACTGAATGGAGTAAAATTGAAAGCTCTTCCACTTAGAATTGGAACTGGACAAGGTTATCCTCTATCACCACTACTATTCAACATTCAACATAGTGCTGAAAGTTCTAGCCAATACAATCAGGCAAGAGAAGAAAATAAAGGACATCCAAATGGGTCCAAAGGAGGTCAAACTCTCATTCTTTGCAGATGACATGATCTTATACTTAAAGAACTCCAAAGACTCAATCACAAGACTTTTGAAAGTGATCAAAAAATACAGCAATGTCTCAGGATATAAAATCAATGTCCACAAATTAGTAGCCTTTGTATATACCAATAACAGCCAAGCTGAGAAGCTAATCAAGGACACAATTCCCTTCACAGTAGCTTAAAATAAAAAAAAAAAAGAAAAGAAATACCTAGGTTTATATATAACAAAAGAGGTGAAGGCCCTCTACAAAGAAACTTACAAAACTCTAAGAAAAGAAACAGCATAAGATATCAACAAATGGAAGAACCTATCATGCTAATGGCTAAGAAGAATCGACATTTTGAAAATGTCTATACTACCGAAAGCAATCTATAGATTCAAACAATCCCCATTAAAATACCATCATCATACTGTCAAGATTTGGAAAAAATAATTCCTTATTTTGTATGGAACCAGAAGAAATCCCATACAGGCAAGGCAGTTCTTAGTAATAAAAACAAAGCTGGGGGTATCACTCTACCAAATTTTTGGCTATACTACAAGGCCATGGTGATCAAAACATGGTATTGGCACAAAAATAGAGACATTAACATTTGGAACCAAACAGAAAACCATGAGATGAAACTAACATCTTACAGCCAACTGATCTTTGATAAACCAAACAAGAACATGCATTGGGGGAAAGAATCCCTATTTAATAAATGGTGCTGGGAGAACTGGATAACCACATGTAAAAGACTGAAACTGGACCTGCACCTGTCACCACTTAGAAAAACTGATTCGAGAGTAATAAAAGATTCAAATCTAAGGCATGAAACAATACAAATCCTCAAAGAAAGTGTGGGGAAAACACTTGAAGACATTGGCCTGAGGAAAGATTTTATGAAGAAGACTTCTGCAGCAATTGCAACAACAACAAAAATACACAAATGGGACTTAAACAGAAAAGCTTCTGTACAGCTAAGGAAACAACAACCAAAGCAAATAGACAGCTTTCAGAATGGGAAAAGATATTTGCATATTATGAATCAGACAAAAGCTTCATAAGTAGGATCTGTAGAGAACTCAAAATAATAAACAAAAAAAGACCCAAAAATCCCATATATCACTGGGCAAGAGACATGAATAGAACCTTCTCTAAAGAAGACAGATGAATGGCTAACAAACATATGAAAAAAATGTTCATTGTCCCTAATCAGAGAAATGCAAATCAAAACCACCCCGAGATATCACCTAACCCCAGTGAGAATGGACCACATCACAAAGTCTGAAAGCTGCAGATGCTGGCATGAATGTGGATAGAAGGGAATATTTTTACACTGCTGGTGGGACTACAAACTGATACAACCTCTTTGGAAGGAAAAATGGAGAATCCTCAAAGAACTCAAATTAGACCTCCCATTTGATCCTGCAATCCCATTACCAGGCATCTACCTGGAAGAAAAAAAATCCTTTTATCCTAAGGACATTTGCACTAGACTTTATCATAGCTCAATTTGTGGAAACAGCCAAAATGTCCACTAACCCAGGAATGGATTAACAAGCTGTGGTAAATGTATACCATGGAACACTGTTCAGACACTAAAAAAGATGGAGTTTACATCTTTTGTATTAACCTGGATGGAAATGGAACACATTATTCTTTTTTTTTTTTTTTTGAGACAGAGCCTCAAGCTATCCCCCTGGGTAGAGTGCCATGGCATCACAGCTCATAGCAACCTCCAACTCCTGGGCTCAAGCGAGTCTCCTGCCTCCGCCTCCCAAGTAGCTGGGACC
>CAUYQV010070814.1:0-29007 GCA_963574575.1 Galagoides demidoff
GTCAAGGGTTGTCTGTATTCGACTGGTTTGTTTCCCTTATATATATGGTTTCCTGACTAGTCTGGCAGCAACGTTATGGACTTACGGCTTGTACTTCTGTGGGAAAATCGAGATCAACCACTTCTACTGTGCAGACCCCCCTCTCATCAAGATGGCCTGTGCGGGGACTTTTGTGAAAGAATATACAATGATCATATTGGCAGGAATTAACTTCACATATTCTCTAAGTGTAATTATTATCTCTTATTTATTCATTCTCATTGCCATCCTACGAATGCGCTCAGCAGAAGGGAGACGGAAAGCCTTTTCAACCTGTGGGTCCCATCTGACAGCGGTCATCATATTTTATGGTACCTTGATCTTTATGTATCTCAGACGTCCCACCGAGGAGTCTGTGGAGCAGGGGAAGATGGTGGCTGTCTTCTATACCACAGTGATCCCCATGTTGAACCCCATGATCTACAGTTTGAGGAATAAGGATGTGAAAGAAGCCTTGACCAAAGTAATCAACAGGATATGTTTAATGAAAGAAAATTAAGTTAATGTTGATTTTTATAACTTATTTGGAGTTATAGACAGTACATAGGAACATTAAGCTAAAGATATTTTGTGCATTGAAAAGGGAAAAAAAGTGGTGGAAATTGGAAAAAAATAAGTAGACTAACTCATTCCTGATTATGCAGCTAGTTACAATTTGTTTAAATGAACAAATTAATTATATTAAAAGAGTGATGTGTGCCAGATTTTATGGGTGCACTAACTGAAATTGGTCAGATATTTAGCTAGAACCAAAATACATTTTTTTTAACTTTTTTTTTTGGCCAGGGTTGAGCTCAAACCTGCCACCTCCGGCACACGGGGCCAGCGTATGAGCCACAGGCACTGCCCCCAAAGCACATTTTTTGATTCAAAAGTTCTATGAATGAATTTAGGAAATACTTATTTTTCTATTGGGGAACAAATTTGAGGCAAAAAATTTAGTTTCTGGAAAGAAGACAGAAAAATATTGGTCTCGCGAATGACTATAAAATTATATATTGTTTAATGTTTTTTTTCATTCTTTAGGTCAGGTCTATTCAGAGACTACTACCTTGAAAATAGCAATATTATCTTTTCAAGTACTTTTTAGTTTTCTTGTGTTTCTTAAGAGATGTAGCATAGTAAGTACCTCCATTTTACAGATTCCTGTATCTCCCAAGCTTTAACACTTGCCACTGGTGCAGCTATGCCTTGGAAGCTGGTAGTTTCTTCAGAGGGCCAGCATGTCTTCAGTGTGGCATACTAAGGAGGGTTCAGTGGAGGGAATTAGTGGAAGGATGCTTCATTGTAAATTCATGGCTCTCCAAATGTCACTCAGTAAGTTAAATATTTGGCAAATCTGTGGCTAAGATATGGTGCTTACATATTTAAGTTAACGTTTGCATTTGAAAAAAATCAAACATTTAAGATGGACTATTGGTTGTTAACAATAACATTTTGTGTCATAATAATATTAATAAAATTTTACATCTCTCTCGTACCTCATTTCACGACATGTATGAGGCAACCACTGTCATTAAAGTCTGTGCCTTGAAATGAAATAAACAAACACACAAATAAGTAGTAAACTCTATTTCATTGTAGAAAATATATAGCTAAAGATGTATAACTCACACATTTAAGTAACTAAAAATTTACCTGCAAAGACAAAAATATGAAATGAGATTAATGCTATATTCTTTCTCCATTATTTAATATTTATTTTTTAAGAGAAATTAAAAATACCGATGAACTCATTTTCATTTTCATATATTCATACAATGTGCGACTCTTTAAAACCATTTACATTTATAAACAAATCACTAATTTACATTTAAATTATAATATAACTCTGTCTATGGATGCAAAATTTCACCCATGTTAAAGTGGAAGACAGATTATATCATGATCAAGAATTTTGATCTCACTATTATTTGTTAATTATTCTTCCCATCAACACTCTTGAATCATCCTGCTGCATCTCTTCCACTAAGATAGTTCAAAAGTGTTCATTATTTCCTTCAAAATAGCATAGATAGTTCCTTAGAGAGATGGTCCCAATGCTCCTGCTGTTCCATACACCACTATAAGTATTGAGAAATCACCTTTTGCTGTTCTGCTAGGCTGAAGGTAGGTCTGCAAGCTCTGCACTCTCTGCAATACAGATTTACGCAGTCAAGTCTTTTAATTTTATTCCCTACTTTGAGGAGAGAACTAATGCTTTATACATAAACATTTGCTATTGAAGTATTTTATTGCATATCATTATACTAGTGGGAAATTTTAATATTTCTATTGATAAAGACTATTGATTTTGAGGAAGGTGAATTACTTGAGCTCAGGAGTTCATGACCAGCCTGAGCAAGACCCGTCACAATTAAAAATAGAAAAATTAGCCAGGAGTGTGGCACATACCGGTATTCCTAGCTACTTAGGAGGATGAGGCAAGAGGATTGAGTGAACCCAGATTGAGGATGCTGTGAGCTATGACGCCAGGGCCCTCTACCCAGGGTGACAGAGTATGATTCTGGTTCAAAAAAGTATGGATTTTCACAATATTGTTTTAAAATACATATGATGGAGTGAGGGATATTGAGCCAGTTGGAATGATTGTTCCAGTAATTTGTATCTTCACTGTTTTTCTTCATGGGGCATTGCTGGAATGTTAATAGAAAACGAATTTGCTTTCTTGAAGTCAGACCTTCAAACTTCTTGATTGTTTTGATGGGTGATAAACATATATGTAACAAATTAGTTTTCTCCCAGAAGTCACTGTAGCCTTCTCCTAGGTCGATGGGATCACCTGACCTTGGAGGAGTAGGGAGAAGCAGGGATCTAGCACCTCTGTGGTCAAACCTGCTGTAGGATCAGAAACAGTTCTTAACAGGCCATCAAGGATGAAAGATATGGCAGAGACAACTTTCCCTGCTGTGGGGAATGTGCGAGCAAAATTTTAAATGAAAGAAAATATAATAGTAGAATACGTCATCTAAGAAGTAGCTTCAGAAGATTATTAAGGCTACAGCAGTTAATGACTAAAAAACTGTTTGTTTTGCACTTTCATCCTGTCAATTGGTAGACCTATGACCCAGAGAGATCATCTAAATCCTTCAGTGTTCCACCTGCCTCATTTGTAAAATATGCATGAATAGAGTCTGTTTTATAGGACCATTGTAGGCAAAAGATTTAGTGAACGTTCAATGGTAGGTAGTCTTACAAATGCTGTATTATAAAGCTGGGACTGCAGCCTCTAGAAAAGTCTTAGAGAGTTTTAATAATATTGGATTAGAGCAGTATTACATAAAGCTAACCTAGAGATCAGGGCCCATTTAAAAACATCGTAAGTGTAATTATTTCTGAATATCTGTTAAATATAACCACTAAGCAAGGCACTCTACAAACTTTTGAGGTAAATTAGACAAATTCTTATACCACAAGATTAATGATGATATGTAGAAAAAGGGAAATAGCCACATCACACAGCAGCTAAACAAAACTGAAATAGTACATAGCATTAGTTTACATCTCCTACATAGCCTGATGCTTTATTTTATGTATTTTATACTTAATGAAATAGTACCATAATCTAGGTAAAATTCCATTAAGGACAGAATATGGATTCATCAGTAGAGGTCAAAATTTTTAACACAGAAAATGTCTGACCACAGCTCTATTTAATACCCGGTGTCTGTAGCTATTTTCACTCTTATAAAGGGACAAAAGAAATGACTAAAAATCACGGACATTCATACTACAGGGGGACTTAGATCAGAACTAAAGGCACAGTAAGTGTTATGTTACATGCCCAGTTCATTTTACAGATAGTATGTGTAATTCCCATATTAGACATTTTGCCAATTTACAACCCCCTTTTCTATTATTTGAATTGCAAAAGGAAAAATGCAAATCAAAAGTTTCAAGACCAAAACAAATCCATTCACAAGTGTTTTTTTTTTTAATTGTTGTTGTTATTCTTTATTTATTTTTAATTTCTTCTTAGGCAACCCAGACTTGGCCTATGTTAAAGCAATGCCTAATTTCACAGATGTGGCAGAATTCATTCTCCTGGGGCTGACCTGTCGTCAGGAGCTACGGGTCCTGTTTTTTGTGGTGTTCCTGATAGTTTACTTGATCACTCTGGTAGGAAATATTGGTATGATCATTTTGATCAGCGTGAGTCCTCAGCTCCAGAGCCCTATGTACTTTTTCCTGAGTCATCTGTCTTTTGTAGATGTATGGTTCTCCTCCAATGTCACCCCTAAAATGCTGGAAAACTTAATATCTAAGACAAAAACCATTTCCTACGTGGGATGTTTGGTGCAGTGCTACTTTTTCATTGCCCTAGTCCACGTGGAGGTTTATATCTTGGCAGTGATGGCCTTTGACCGCTACATGGCCATCTGCAACCCTCTGCTTTACGGCAGTAAAATGTCCAGGACCGTGTGCGTGCGGCTCATCTCTGTGCCTTACGTCTATGGATTCTCTGTTAGTCTCATCTGTACGCTGTGGACCTACGGCTTGTACTTCTGTGGGAACTTTGAAATCAACCACTTCTACTGTGCAGACCCCCCTCTCATCAAGATCGCCTGCGGGGGGGGTGCACATCAAAGAGTACACTATGATAGTCATTGCAGGAATTAACTTCACCTATTCCCTCTCCGTGGTCCTGGGCTCCTACACGCTCATCGTGGTGGCCGTGCTGCGCATGCGCTCCGCTGAGGGCCGGAGGAAGGCCTTCTCCACCTGCGGCTCCCACCTGACGGCTGTTTCCATGTTTTACGGGACCCTCATCTTCATGTATCTCAGGCGGCCCACCGAGGAATCTGTGGAGCAGGGGAAAATGGTGGCCGTGTTTTACACCACAGTGATTCCCATGCTGAATCCCATGATCTATAGTCTGAGAAACAAAGACGTGAAAGAGGCTGTCAACAAAGCCATTGCCAAGGGGAACTTGGGCCGGTAAATCTGCAATAGATATATTCGTGGTAATGATTGTGTTATAAATGAGCAGGCATAAACATCCTGGAACAAAAGTTCTAGCTTTAAAGACAACTCTTAAATACACTGAGGGGTCCCATGTAACAGAAGGATGTTCTGCCCCATGAATGGACTCTTAATTACCAAGTATGGTTTCTCTTACATCTGTAACCATATTATGAAAACTGACATGTCATTCAGAGCATATGTGACATTATGCTGAGAGCAGTTATTGCAGGACTCACGGTAATTTTAAATAAATAAATGATAATTTTGAGATATGCTTGTTAGTAATAGTTGTTTCCTAGGGTGTTTTGTACATACATGTTACTCAACCTAGATTTCTTGTGAAATATATCATTTCTCAGAAAAAAAGTAAAAAATTCATTTCGTTTTCCTGACCACAGGATGTTGATAAACTTTCTTTACCTCAGAGTGTTCAAAAATTTTTGAAAATAAAATTGTATTTAGAATCTTTAACTTGTGTCTTAATACAATCTTGTTTGTCATCAGTATGCATTATTCAATAATAAATAATGTTTGCATTTCCAACTGTCTATTTTCCTATCCTAACTCTATTTTTTGGCTTAAATTATGGTGTGTGTGTGTGTATTTTTTTTTTTTTTGAAGCAGAGTCTTACTCTGTTGCCCCAGGATAGAGTGCTATGACATCAGCCTAGCTCATAGCAACCTCAACTTCCCGTGTTCAAGTGATCCTTCTGCCTCAGCCTCCCCTGTATAGCTGGGACTACAGGCACCCGCCATGATGCCTAGCTAATTATTATATTTTTAGTAGAGATGGGTCTTGCTCTTGCTCAGGCTGGTTTCAAACTCATGAGCTTAAATGATTCTCCTGCCTTGATTTTCCAGAGTGCTAGAATGATATACATGAGCCACCACACCTAGCCCTTTATATATACATTTTATGTTAAGAGGATAAACTATCGCTGATGGAAAATTTTCCTGCCAAAAGACAAACCAGTATATATTTTCTGATATGTAAAGTCTGAGCTTGGGCAATAGCATATTATCTCAGCAATTCATTGTTGATTTTATGATTTGAAATTTGTCCATTTTCAGCTTATCCTTACTAAAATTAAATTCTATAATTCTGTATGTAGCAACTTAAACTGTCAGTGCCTGGAGTTGATCAACCAGATGCCATGAAGGCTATGTTAACCAGTTTGATGAAAATATTTAAAATTGTATATAAATCCAGCACATTGTACCCCATGATCGAATTAACGTACACAGCTATGATTTAATATAAAATAAATAGAAAAGAATCATTGTGTGAACAAATGCCCTTGTACAGAGGATGAATTCAAATGCCATCAGTAGAGTTCAACATGGTAACCACTTTGGCCTGGTTAATAAATTTTAAAAGCTGACTGTTTAATTTATCTGGATTGTTCTACATTTTATTTTTGCAATAGGCAAAGTGGAAATTCAACTACCCCAGGTGACACTTATAAACTTATGCACAATGGGAGGCAAATGAGGGGTAGAAGTCATTTCTGATGAATTTATTCTTTAGTAAGTGCTAATCCTATTATAGGAGCACATGATGCAGTATATAAATATGGATTCAAAAAAGTTAAATTTAGTTGCAATAATGCCTCTTATAAGATGCACTATGTTACAGGTAGCATTGTTATTCATGCGAATTTACCAGGGCTCACTTTCCCAATAATAAAGAATGGATTTGGGTATAGCAGGTGGATGCGTACTATTTTTCACATTTAGATTCTCACAGCAGAAATTATATTAACACTATTTCTGCATCTTGATGCCACAGCTACAAAATCTAGGGCTGCTCAAAAAACAAGTGCTTCCACAGAGATGACCATAATAACCTGACATTCGAAGGCCGTATTTTCGGTGATCATTATGACAGAGCTGTTCCACTGTCTCATTAGACATAAAACATTGGCCATCCCACCTTAGGAAAACCCTCTTGTGTGGCTTTGCTGGGTGCAGACCATGACAAATCTCACTCACGTAGGAGTCTCATGCCTGCGACTCTCCAGGCTGGTGCTGCACACTGATGTCTCTATGGTTCTGGGGTGTCAACAGTGGACCTACCCCTGCAGCATTACCCTAATGGGCATCCCCTGCAGCCCCTTTCCACCTCTTGCAAGTTTCTACCTCAGCCCCAGGCTGTCCACTTTATTATTTGAAATAATAAGGGAGGAAGCCATCAATCTACTTCTCTTACATCTTTGCACCAGCAGAATTGAGGCTATATGCACCTTTGTAGCTGTACAAATAGCACCATATGGACCCTGCCAAAGCTTATAGCTTATACCTTCTGGATCCCTGGGTCAAGATGAACTGGAGCCCACTTGAGCCACCGCTGCAGTAGTGAAGGAGCTCTTCTCTGGGGTTTGGTAGCAGAAACCCAAGGTGACACCAGGATGCAAACCCAAGAAGGGTACATGGGGCTCATTTTCAGGAAACCATTCTGACATCTTAGAGCTCTGGGACTGTTCTTGGAAGGCCTGAAGTTCAAATGCCTTCAGGATCATCCTGCTCTTTTCTTGAGAATTCATGTGTATTGATCTCCTTAGAAAACAGTCATCTGGCCACATTTTTGGTTTTCTTTCCCAACACGCTTTTTCATCCTTGTCATGGCTAGGCTGAAATTTTCTAAAATTGCTCTATTTTGCTTCTCTTTCTATTAAAACTTCTATCTTTAAGTCATTTTTTCTTCTTCTTGCATCTTATTGTATGTGGTTAACAGGGGGTCACACAGTTCAAAATTTTGCTTAGCATGATTATTTTGCCTGAAACTCATCCTTCCATAAATCTCTACAGAAGGGGTGGGGAACCTGGAGCCTTAGGGCCACATGTGACCATCAGGATCCTTGAATGTGGCCTTTAAACTGAATCCAATTTTTCTACATTTATGTGTGTGTGTGTGTGTATACACGCATACAAAGTTCATGTGCCATTTAAATAGTTAGACAGACTGTGTGCCCACACACACACACACAAATACTTGTATACACACAAGCACACACATTTATTTCTTTATTTATATTTTATTTATTAATTTATTAGAGGTGATGTGTTAGGGAATTGGCTCACAAGACTATGGAGGCTGAGAAGACCCACAACAACCCTGTTACAAACTGGAAACCTTTGGATGCCAGTAAAGTGGCTCAGTCTGAATCCTAAAGCCTCAGAACTGGGGAAGCTGATGGTGCAATTCTGAAGGCCTGAGAAGACTGGAGGATACTGGTTCATGTCCTGGAGTTTTAAGCTGGACATCTTGAGCTTTAAGGTCCAAGAGCAGGAAGAGGAGTATCCCATCTCCAGGAAGAAGAACAAGAGAGGGCAAGAGGGGACTGAACTCACTTTTATCAGCAACCCTCTCATGAGATAGTGACATTAATGCACTCATGAAGCAGAGCCCCCACTGCCTAATTGTAATGGTCACACCTCTTAATACCGACACAATGACAACTGAATTCAACAGGAGTATTTCAGGGGACATTCAATCACAGCATTCACCCCACTATTGGTACCAATTTTCTGTCTTTGACCATTTTGTATCTCTATAACAGTATATCAGAGAATGGGCAATTTATGAAGAATGGTGATTGATTTCTTATAGTTCTAAAGGCTGGGAAGTTCAAGGTCAAGGTGCCTGCATCTTGTAAGGGCCATCCTGCATGTGATGGCAGAAGGCATTACGTGGTGAGAGAACAAGAGAGAGCAATGGGGGTTGAAAATGCTTATGTGGCAACATTATCTTCAAATACCTGTGAATACACACCACTCATCCATGTATACATGTTTGTGTGAATATGTGTATATATGTGTGCATATACATAATTTTAGAATCTCTCTGTTATTTGCTAAAAGAAAATCCATTCATATTTTGATTATAAGTGCATCCTATTTACAAATTCAGTAGAGGTTAGAATTTGCATAGCAATATATTAATATTCTCCTCCATGATATATGCTATGCTTTATTTTTTTTTTTCAGTTTTTGGTTGGGGCTGGGTTTGAACCCACCACCTCCAGTATATGGGACCAGCGCCCTACTCCTTTGAGCCATAGGTGCTGCCCAATGCTTCTTTATTATTTAGGAACTTTTTAGCATCTCACATTAAACTTTTTAAATGTCTTCCTATCAGTCCTTTAGTTTACTATAACAATCCCGGATTGTTTCCCCCCTTATTATAGCCCAAAGTATTTTGTGATTGATAATGATACATGACTAATATTCTAGGACAGGTATATCAGGTTGGTCAATTAACTGTGTGACCTCATCCTAGAAAATGTACTATGTATCTCATTGCTGAATGTCACCAGGGCCACCTTTAAAGTACTCCCCTTGGGAAGCGATGCACTGACAGCAGCACCTGGTCTGCCCTTCTGAGCAATTTTGGAACTCTTTTTCTGGAATGGTTGTCTGGGCTGTCATCACACAAAAACATACAACAACGATGAATGACACTCAGCAAGACACTACCACATTGACAGATGCATGGCTGTGAGACACTGATATACCAAGGTTATGAAACCCTACCAAGTTGTTTGTACAGTGCAGTCAGTGTAAGCACATAGTTGGCAAGTTTGTGAACTTAATTGTCAAACCTCATCTATGTATACGCAGTATGTGGGTATATATACTTTTGTAACTGGCCATGTTAAAAATATTTTAGTAGCTTTTAAAGTTTTCATTGGCTCTTCTATGTTATCACTCAGATATAATGGGATATGTCTCCCCTGTGTGCTGACACTTATGCCTTTGATCTATCTTGTTATCTCACTGTACTTGTCTCTTTCTTCCTAGTCTGTTTTCCCTACTGCCTCCTCAGGGGGATCCCTAGGCTAGAGTTTTAGAAAAAAAAAAAATCATAAGGACAACAAGAATCCCTCCTTTTCCTGGTTCTAATTGAGGCGATTCTACTATTTCTTTGTTAAATATGACAATGACTATTGATTAGTGACACGTCATCTTTATCACTGCGTTAATATTCTTGTTGCTGCTTTCCTAGTAGCTTCAGCTATGAAGAGAGTTTAATTTTTTATCAAATACCTTTTTTAAAAGTTGCTTTAGATAACAGTGTGCTTTTTCTTTTGTCCTTTAATTTTTTTTAAAATTACACTAATAAATTCAAACAATGAAATAACATTCTTAATTAGAATAGAATACCAGAAAAATAGATACGGTGTCTCAAAATAAATTTAGGAATTGTTTGCCATTTAATTCTATCACATAGCATTTTTAATGTCTATTTTTCTCTCAGGCAATATCCCTTCTGCTGATAAATCACAAGCACTGTTGAAAATAGAATCAATATTGCCAGTGTGAATCACTGCTAATATAGAAGCAGCTTGCTTCATTACTAAGAGCTTCCCAAGAAATATATCAACTGGCCTTTTGTAATGTCCACTGATTTCAGTTATAATATATCATTAGTTTTTCTGTTATCTATCCACAACTGAAGAAAATAAGACTCAGTAGAAGAAAACCTAGGTGCCCCAAAATATCCAAGTTGTGTAACTCTGAAATAGAGGATACAGTTTTCTCCTTGTCACTCCCCACATCAATTACATCAACCTCTAACAATTTATTTATTAATTTTTCCTTTTATTTCGAATTCCAAAATTAATTTACCTGACTTTATTTTTTTTCTACCCAATTTTAGGTACTTAATTTCTAATTCACCTAGTGTCAATTTTTCTTGTTTACTTACAAAAGGGCATAGGGCTGTCCATGAATAATGCTCTGAATATGCCTTCATTTGTAAATGCATACACAAAATATTATTTTCCTGTTGTTTAAAGTGTAAACTTGATATTTACCTTCAGGTAAGTTTATTTTAGTAGGGTTCACTAGAGTGATTTTTCCTGCTATCTTTTGATATAATTTGTGCTTTTCAATGAGATTTTTGAGGACTGCCCTATTTCAAGAAGTTGATCAGAATGTAGTCATCAGCGTTTACCCTAGTTCAGTCCATAATCCATACCCTCAATATATGCAGAAACCAGTAATTTGTTCAGTTGTTGCAGCTCAAAGGTCATCACCACTATCAAATTGTAAAGACACAGCATATTCTATCTTATATTGTTAGCATATGCACTCTTCCAGTTAATGTTTATGTGCTATCTACATGTGAGTATGGGCTTTTACTGCCTGTGTATCTTGGATTTCTTGTTCAGGAAACAATGAACATCCCTTGCTTTCCCTTCATGCATTCTGTTAGGGACTTTGAGTCATAGTACATTAAAAACAAACAAACAAACAAAAAACTTATGATAAAAGATGCAGTTTGCCATTAAATTTGAAAAGTGTCAATCAATGATTATATTCCCAAAGTTATTTGATACAGAATAACATGGAGAATCAAACCAAAGGATTTAGAAGTTCCCAAATGCCTGTTGCCTTATGCTATAACAATGCAAAGGATTTACTTTAGCAATTCTATTTTTAGTCAGGCTAACAAAATTCAGTGTCTGAGAAAATGTTTTTAAAATGTTAATTTCTGTAACTACCATTGTTACTCTAGTGATTTTAATTAAATAATTATTCATAAGTAAAAAGAAATGAAGTCAGAGTTTGCTCAAGATTTGATGATGAAACTGTCTCTCTGGGTCTTATTATAGAACTCTTTTGCAAACATAATTCCCCACTGTAATTGTTATAAAAACCATGTTTTCTCAGTAATCACTTTCCTGGGGCCTTATTAAAATGATTGTGTTCTCAGTTTTTATATGGACACATATTAACTGAAATCAGTGTCAACAAACTTGAAGTTTCAACTTTTCATTAAGATTAATGACTACACAGTTTGTTTTGAGGATGTTAGATGATTATCTGATTCCTCAGGGATGGCCATTCCTTCTACCTTCAAGCATCTTCCTGTGGGAGACAAGGTGGTTTAGTGGGAAGACAAGAATTTGGATCCATACCTAGGCTTGTGCCCAGGCTCTTCCCCATTTAACTGGTGCACTCTTGGGACGCTTATAAACTCAGAACCTCAATTAGGAAATGGAAATACTACTTACAACAGAGGGTTATAGTAAATTCTAATGAATACTAAATTACTTTGCAAACTGAAAATTAATGATAATACCAATAATAATAATTATATTGTCTAACTTTTTTAAATTTACAATTAGCCATTTCTTTTTTTCCCCCCAAAACATTACAATGGTACAAATAAATTTGGTTATATGAATTGCTTTTGAAATGCTTCAGGTAGGGTTATAAGGGTATCCATCATCCATGTAGTGTTCATTGTACTTGTTAACATAACATACACTAACATTTTGGTAACCACTCACGAACTGATAGGCACTTCGGTTGAGACCACATCTTTGCAATTGCAAATTTGAGTGCAGGTGATTTTTTGATAAGATGACTTCTTGCCTTTGGGTAAATACCCAGTAGCAAATTGCTGGATCGAATGATAGGTTTACTTTTAGTTCTTTGAGGTATCTCAATACTGTTTTCCATAGAGATTATGCTAATGTGCAGTCCCACCAACAGTATATAAGCATTCTTGTCTCTTTGCAGTCACACTAGAATCTATGATTTTGGTCATTTTTATGATGATCATTCTTACTGGGGAAAGATGATAGCTCATTGTGGTTTTAACTTGCATTTCCCTTAGGATGAGTGATATTGAAAATTTTTTCATATGTTTATTGGCATATGAAAAATGTCTATCTTCTTTTGAAGACCTTCTGTTTGTGCCTTTTGTCTACTTTCAAATGGGATTATTTGTTTTATCCTGCTGATTTTCTTGAGTTCATTGTAGATTCTAGTCATTAGACCTTTGTCTGATATATAGCTTGTAAATATTTTCTCAAATTCTGTAGGTTGTCTATTTGCATTATTGGTTATTTCCTTAGTTGTGCAGAAGGTTTTTAATTTAATTATGTCCCATTTATTTATTTTTGTTGTTGCTGTACTTGCCATTGGGTTCTTAGTCATAAATTCTTTGCCTAGGCTCATATCTAGGAGAGATTTTCCTACATTTTCTGATAGAATTCCCATGGTTTCATGCCCCACATTTAAATCTTTCACCCATCTTAATTTTTGTGAATAGTGAGAGATATGGATTCTATTTCATTGTTCTGCATGTGGCTATCCAATTTTTCCACCACCATTTATTAAATAAGGCTCCTTTGTCCTAGTGTGTGTTGCTGTCTGCTTTGTGAAAGACAAATCGGCTGTATGGGGATAGTTCTATGCTGTGTTCCATTAGGCTATGTCTCTAATTTTGTGCCTGTACCATGCAGTTTTGGTTATTACATCCTTGTAGTATAGTTTGAAGTCTGGAAATGTGATGGCCCAAGATTTTTTTTAACTTTATATTGGCAATTTGGGCTCTTTCGTGGTTTCAAACAAAAAACATTACTATTATTTTCTAGATGGGTGAGATACACTATTTTGATGGGCACAGAATTGAATCTGTAATTCACTTTGGATAGTATGATCATTTTGATTCTATTCATCCATGAGTATGATATATTCATCCATTTGTGTCATCTATGATGTCTTTCCTTAGTGTTTCATAGTTCTTCTTGTAATGAACTTTTACCTCCTTGGTTAAGTATATTCCTAGATAATTTAATTTCTTTGAAGCTATTATAAATGGTATTGAGTCTCTTATTTGAATCTCAGCTTGGCTATTATTGGTATAAAGAAATGCTACTGATTTGTGTACACTAGTTTTATAACCTGAGACTTTACTGAATTTTTTTATCAATCCCAGGAGTATTGGTGGAGTCTTTGAAGTTTTTTAGATGTAAAATGATATCATCAGCAAAAAGCAATAGTTTAACCTATTCTTTCCTAGTTTGGATACCCTTTATTTGTTTCTCTAGCCTGATTACTCTGGCTAGGACATTGAGCACTATGTTGAATAGAAGTGGTGATAGTGGGCACTCTTGGCTTGGTCCAGTCCTTAGGGGGAATGATTTCAATGTTTCCCCTTTTAGCATCATGTTAGCTGGTGGTTTATCATATTTGACTTTTAAATTTTGTGATATGTTTTATCTATGCCCAGTTTGTTGACAGTTTTTATTATGAAATGGTGTTGGATTTTGTCAAAATATATTGAAATGGTCAGGTATTCTTTGGTTTTGCTTCTCTGATTATGTTGTGAATCACATTTATTTATTTACATATGTTGAAGCATTAAGCCCACTTGGTTATGGTGGATTATTTCCTGGATGTGCTGTTGAATTCAGTTTGTTAGCATTTTACTGAGGATTTCTACATCTAGTAATATAGTATTAGTAGACATATTGGTCCATAGTTTTTTTGTTATTTCCTTTCTTGGTTTTGGTATCAAGGTGACACTAGTTAGGTTCATAGAATGAGTTGGGGAGGAGGATTCCCTCCCTCTCAATGTTATGGAATACTTTCTGCAGTATGGATACCAACTATTCTATGCTGGTCTCATAAAATCTGACTATGAATACTTGTGATCAGGCTTTTTTTTTCCATTGGAATAATTTTTTTATTACTGCTTCAACTTCTCAGCTCATTATTTGTGTAGAATTTCTATTTCTTCCTGATTGAGTTTTGGGAATTTGTGTGTTCCAGAATTTTTCCATTTCTTCTACATTTTGAGTTTGTATACATAGAGATTTTTACAGTATTTACAAATGATATTTCATATTTCTCTGGTGTCAGTTGTGACATCAGCTTTTCCATTTCTGGTTGTACTTATTTGAGTACATTCTATTCTATTCTTGGTTAATGTGCTAAGAGGTTTATAAAAACTAAAAATAATTTATTTATGAGGAGTAATTCATAATTAATATTAAATTACTTTGCAGACTGTAAATTAATAGAAATAACACTAATTATAACAGTGTCTAACATTTATTCATTGCTTATTACATCCTAGATATACTGTTAAATATATCTACATATATTATGTTATTAATACATTAATCAGAACATTGTGAATGTAGATAAAATGATCCCACATTTCAAACAAGAAAAGAGAGGCTCAGATAGTTTAAACAATTTTCATTAAGCCACAGTTAATAGATGTGTTCGTTAGAATCCATAGTCAAGGTCTAATTGTAGAATGAGTATTCCTAAGTACTCTGTGCTTTCTCTCTCTATATATTTTTTTCAAAATTAATTCTAAGATAGTCAAGAATACATTACGATAATATTCCTTTCAGTAATAAATCTGGTATTCTCTTGTTATTTTTAGTAGGAGGATGAATATTTTATTAGAAATATGGATAATAGATGTATATACACCTATAACAAATGTCTTAGATTGAACAAGTTTAGGGCGGTTCCTTAGCCTTCTCCTAATCTTATTTGTGTATTTTCTTATAAAATCCAGTTTCAGGACAGAATGCTGCTAAGTCAGTTTAGCAAGAACTCCTCACCCATGGTATCTGCTCACCCCCACTATCTCATTAGGTACTATCTGATCATGTTCCTTATCCTCCACCATGCTCCAGGTGATGTCTGATGGAACTGGCCTGTCTCCAGCAAGAATACTGTTAGGACAGTTTATCCAGATTTCCTCTTACTGTTTATATTTCCTCTTAGTCATTCTCCATCCACTAACTCCCACCTACCCCCTGCCTATGTTATATTCATAATCAGGCCCAAATATTCTGCCACTGCAAGACCTCATATGATGATCCTAAAGAAAATCTTCATCATTATCCTTTCACAGGTATCATTGGTTAATTATCTTCAACTCAAACACATGTTTATGCATGTATCACATTTATTTGATGTATCTTAACTGAAGTAACTGTTATATTCCTCAAACAAGACTCCCACTCCTCTATGAATCCAATAGCACAATGGGAGAAAAACAAAGAAAATATTACAGTGTTGTGAAAGACAAGGAGACAATGTACAGCATTTTCAAACTGCACAGCAAATTCAGCTAAGAGTTGAACATTTTCCATTTTATTCATCAATGGTTAAGATAATTAGAGCAGACTGATCTCAGTGTAGAAGGAAAACTAGATTTAGACAAAGATATTTGCACCAGATTGTTTATTGCAGCTCAATTAATAATAGCCAAGTCATGGAAGAAGCCCAAGTGCCCATTGACCTATGAATGTATTAATATATATATACACACACACATATATATACATATACATATATACTATGCAATATTATATATATATATATGCCATGCAATATATATATATATATATACCATGCATATATATATATATATATATATATACTATGCAATATTATGCAGCCTTAAAAAAGATGGAGACTTTATCTCTTTTACATGTACATGGATGGATCTGGAACATATCCTACTTAGGAAGATATCTCAAGAATGGAAGATATCCCATGTACTCAGTACTATTATGAAACCAATTTATAATCACTCACACTTTCATATAAAGAATAGGTCACAACTATGGCCCAAGATAAAGGAGAAAGAAGGGGTGGATGGGGGAGGTCATATTGAGGAAGGGTGAATGGTGGGATCACACCTATGGTACATAATGCAAGGGTACATATCGGATCTATTATAGAGTATAAATTTCTTAGCACAATAATTAAGTAAATGGGATGAGGTATATATTAACCAGTATGATGTAAGCATTCCTAATTCTATATGAAATCAGCACATTATACCCCATAAATGCATTAATGTATACATGATCTATGTGTTTATGATTTAATTTTAAAAAGGCTAAAGGATTCTGAAAAATTAAAAGCAATGGACAACTTTTTCAAGAATTTTGGCTACTGATTTCAGTTGTGTTTTGTGCACACATTTAATGCATATATAATAGTTTCTTAATTGGGGAGCAATAATCCAAATTTTTATTTTTCAATATTTATTTAGGAATAAAAACAAGAGATGATTTAATAGGAATTCTCAACAGACTACAAAATTATTGTCTTCTGATTTTCTTAATAAAAGATAACACTCTTGGGGTGATGCCTGTGGCTCAAAGGAGTAGGGCACTGGCCTCATATGCCGGAGGTGGCGGGTTCAAACCCAGCCCTGGCCAAAAACTGCAAAATAAATAAATAAATAAAAGATAACATTCCTTTCTATTAATTCATACATATAGAACATGAAATCTACATAATGGATTCAGTGGTAAAAGTGGGCTGAACAGACTCTGCGCCCGTAGCTTAGTAGTTAGGGCACCAGCCACATGCTCTGGAGCTAGTGGGTTTGAACCCAGCCCAGGTCTGCTGAACAACAATGAGGACAACAACAACAAAATAGTCAGGCATTGTGGCAGGCACCTGTAGTCCCAGCTATCTGGGAGGCTGAGGCAAGAGAATCACTTAAGCCCAAGTATTTAAGGTTGCAGTGAGCTGTGATGCCACAGCATTCTATCAAAGGCGACAAGTTGAGACTCTGTCTCCCCCCCCAAAAAAGTGGGATAAACAAAAAGAATATATGCTAATTAGTGTAGATCTTGGAATGATGTGTCATATGGATATGTAGAAACATGTACATATGTGCATATACACATGCTTGCACGTATATCCATGTGCACACAAACATATATATATTCATACAGAAAAAGAAAGAGAGAGAGAAAGAAGTAAATAAGTTCTGTAGAACATGGGAAAATCATTTCACTAAAGAGAATATGATGACCACCATGAAGACTGAATTTTCCAGATTTACTAAGATAGAAGCTAAAACTGTGGTGAGAGGAGTTCTCTAATTTATGTCAATTTGTAGATATCTTGATTTCATTTGTGTTTCTAATTTAATCTTAATTTTTAAACTTTTGATCATTTACTATTTACTAAAGAGTTAACTGAACTCTTTTACATACGTTAACTCATTCAATCTCATGAAAACATTGTAAAGAAGCTGCAGTTTTTATTTAATTTCAAAATTGAGTAAATTGAGACATATAAAAAACATGGACTTTTCCCAAAGTTTCATGATTATGTTGCTCAGGATTTAAGTACTGGTCTTGCCATTTCACAGAATTTGAATTCTTAATCAAAATGAACTAAGCATTATAGTTTATTACATCATTTCCAATAATAGAGCTCACATTTGCCTTTATGAAAATATTTGATTGGCATAATTTACATATGGTTCATTAAAAGGATTTAAAACATTTTGATATAATTTTTTTTTAGCTCTTCTTATATTAGAAAAAATATGAAAGAAAATAACACAGCTTTCAGATACCTCTAGAGGTTCATATTTAGATCCAAAGGGACCTGGGAACTAATAAATCACCAAAATAACTTCAGAATGAGCTCATTGTGAGCCAAGATCCTTGCTAAGCAGGTGAGTCAGGTGGAGTCTGTGTTTAAAGCCAATTACTTGCCCTCACCTGTCCACCAGCTCCCCATTAGAAACCTCCTCCTTGGTGAGCTGGGGTATTAAATGGAATCAGACTACACTGTAACTATTTCATGCCTGCATACCGTCTGCTTTTCAGCACTTTCTAAATGATATCTATTTATACTTAAAATACTATTTTATCAATCTTCAGCATTTCTCTTACACTTTTTCTCTCTGTAAATGATCTCATGCTGGCTTAACCAGAAAACCTCTTAGAATTTACCCTTCTTTTTGGAGTAGTACTCGTAAGAGAGTACTGTATGGCTGATGGAGGACAGAACTGGAGACAGGTGAGATTTCCCCTCTAAAATTCTCTCATGAAGTTTGTGCAGCAAAAGCAGCTTTTCATTTCAGTGGTAGTAATAAGCTTTGTAAAAATTTTCCCTCTTAAATAAAGAATGCCTACTCACTATGGTTTTTTGAATCCTGGAACAAGATAGAAAAATACCATTTATCTAATATCAATTCTCTGTAAAAGTGTTTGTCCTTAACCAGGGTTCCAAGTTCATTTGACTCAAGCCAGTGCTTCCCAGACTTTTCCATGTCTGGTCATGCCATTTGGGGGGATTTGAAATACACAGAAGCATCTGGTGACGGAAGGCACCAGTCTGGATGCCTTCAGCACACCATCTGTACACAGTGTGCCCCTGCAGCCTTGGTGGTAAGCCCTAGGAGAGAAATTAAACTTGGTGCAGCCCTGGAGTGAAGGGTGCTCAAGTTGGCAAAGTCCTGCAAATCCTGATAAAGCACGAGGCAGGGCTTGTGAGTAAATCGGGAAATGTCTTAATGAGTATGTAGTGGACAGGAGAGAGGAGGTCCCTACTCACCGTGTGCTGTTTCCCTTTTATTGACCTTTTTTTTTTTTTTCTGTGCGAAGCATTACCATTGTATTAAGTGCCCAAGGCAAATCTTTCAATAATTAATGTGGGGAGGGGAGGTTAATCCATTCTGCAGCTCTGTTTTGAAACTCTAGAGGGACAAAACAGTATCTAAAGAGCGTAGGAGAGAGCCAAATAAATGGAACTATTTAGTATCAAAGAATTAGCCAACCAGCAGAAAGGACTAAAATTAAAACTGGTGATTAATTTGGGTAATTATTAAAATATTTAAATATAACATTTTCCCCTCATCTTCAGCCGTCAGACGCTCGCCCTCTCTTTCATATCCCCCCACAATGGCATGACAAGACTGACATACGTAGTTAAGTAAATATCCAAAATTTTCCAACAATAGTTTAAATAGATAGATGCGAATTTTTTATGTTATAAATATTGGCATTTAAATACAGATATTTAAATGTATGCCTAAAGTTAAATATATCTTAATAAAATTATAAAAATAACCCATGTATACTACATATCTAATTTTAATGAATAATGATTGAATATATATTTAATTTGTATTTGAAACTGACTTATTAAGGAGATGGGGCTCTTATTTTTAGTATTGATGAAAAGGACTGTCCCAAAGCTCAAGTTGTGTAGTATCCAGGAAATACCTGGAGGGAAATAATCAGTAGTATTCAGATAGACGTATGCCTTTAGTTTGTAGAATGTGAAAAGAGAAGATTTTGAAAAGGAAATACAAAAAAAACCAAGGGCACATGTATCGTCTCAGAGAACTCATTTTCATTAAGGAGCAAATACAGACCTGGGGGAGCTGAAAATGGCTTTTCATGGGGCTATTCTTGTGCAAACCACCACTGGTGAGTCTTTCATCTTGAGCAGAGATAGGAATAGCCCATTTGGAATTCCACCAGCATGGTGGAGTCATGTACTCAAATTAATTCAACCACAGGTTAGGTAAGTAAAAGCAAAAGAAAAATAGATAATTTTGAAAATACAGCTGAGATCTGGCAATTGGAATTGCCATTCCAATCATTAAATTTGTTTTTTGGCTACTGGTTCTCAAAAAACAGGCTGTACAGGCTTGAAGCTCATAGCATGGTGGTTACGATGTCAGCTATATACACTGAGGCTGGTGGGTTTGAACCCGGCCGGGCCTGCTAAACAACGATGACGACCTCAACAAAAAATAGCCAGGCATTGTGGTGGGCACCTGTAGTCCCAGCTACTTGGCAGGCTGAGGCAAGAGAATTGCCTAAGCCCAGGAGTTGGAGGTTGCTGTGAGCTGTGATGCTATGGCGCTCTACCAAGGGCAATAAAGTGAGACTGTCTCAAAAAAAAAAAAAAAAAGAAAGAAAGAAACGAAAAGAAAAGAACAAAGAACAAGGCTGTACATAAGAAACTCCTAGAGACCCTTAAAAATGGGGATACCTCGATGCCCCCCAGGTAGTCTAATTAAATTGGCATGAGATGCCTGGACATAGGAATGAAAAAAGATGCAAATCCAATTTGAAAGTAAAGTGAAGTTTGAGGGAACAGTTTCCTTTAGAAAAGATTAAGTTAAGCAGGATACATGGGTGATTGTTCAAGAAATCTTGGCTAAAATATATCAATGATTTTAAAGATTTCCCCTAAAAATTGACAGAGATGTGAAAATGATCACAGCTTTGGGCTGGTGATTACTTCAGAACAACCTAGGGAGAGTAAATTAAAGGTGAAGAAAAAGGACCTTTGAAAAAGCAGAGGGGCGGATAAAATCCACTGGAGAATTGTAGGGTAAATGCAAAATCATGAATACTACTTAGGGTAAGCACTTTAAGAGATTTTCGTATGTATTTTTGTTCCTAAGTGAATTTTAAAGTTTATTGAATTTGACATTCAAACTCTAGCTTGATAGGCAACTCTGCTGGGAATTTTGTTTTTCTACTGTAATTTGGCCTTCAAACCTTTCACTTTACTTAATAGTAAATATCCACCAGAGTCAATGCTGTCTTCTCCTGTGGCTCCCTCTGACTTGGTTTGACATGTACCTTGGAACTTCCACTCATCTTCAAGTTATATAAGAGCAAAACGTAAGAACTGCTAAAATCCAGATGGCTTTTGTAAAGTTTGAGTTTTGTGGCACAAAGGAGTAGGGTGCCTGACCCATATACCAGAGGTGATGGGTTCAAACCCGGCCCTGGCCAAAAACTGCAAAAAGAAAAAAATTACAAGAAATGTTAAATCTCTTCCCAACACCTTTTTTCACTGAAGGTGGTCTATTTTACTTTTACATTGTATGGTAGCCTCACAATCATCCTTAATTAGAGTTCAAATCAAATTTCACAGCTGCCATGAAAAAAAAATCCTTTGTGAGAAAAAGTTGGTTATGTTCCAGGTCCATGTGCAAGTCAGAGAATCCTAAAATTCTTCATATTCTTGAATGAAACAGTTATTTACTGAAGAAGATAGACTTCGATACAAGTGGAAGCATTTTTTGGTTCTTTTTTTTGTTTGTTTAAATTTCAGGAGCCTGCAATTTTACTTTGACTAAGTACATGAAAACTTAACAATATTTAATAAGCACAAGTTTGTTTGTCATGTCTAAGCTTCAGCATTTACTTTGACTCTATAAAGAAATGGATTTATGTGCTAGCTTTGTCCTTCCATCCTAGTGAATTAAAACTAAAGGACTGAATTACCACACTTTAGGCAGAATAATTATTCATAGGAATATGCACTTTGCAGTCAAGGACACTCAGTCACACTCATGCTGGGCCAATGACTCCTGGAGACCATAGCTTTAAGCCTGGGTTTTTCCAACTGTTCACTGGGCACGACAAGCAAGAACCTTCATGTTAGAGTAAGCAAGAAATGCTCTTAAATGAATTCCTATCTTACACACAGTAGAGTCTCTGATAAGAGAAATATTCCATTGCAACAAATAAAATAATAATAATAGTAGTATTAAGTTAAATTTGAGGGCAGCACCTATGGCTCAAAGGAGTGAGGCACCAGCCCCATATGCCAGAGGTGGCAGGTTCAAACTCAGCCCTGGCCAAAAAAAATAATAATAATAATTAATTAATTAATTAAATTTGAAATATGAAGGGATTAGACATGATCATCTCCTAAGTCCCCATTCATTAATATTTTATAGTTCCACTTTGTAGTAAGTACATCTGCAAACAAAATTAAAGTTCAAATAGACTAATATTGGGCTTAATGAGGCCAGTTTTCTTTTTCAGGGCTGGTATAAAATATAAGTAATTATATGTTCTAAAAGATGCAGCAAAATCTCCATCAAGCTATGTACATGTACATTTTAATAAAACTTTTTACAATGGAATATTTCCTTAGAATATGGTACTGAAAATACAACCAAATAGAGTATGTGTCTTAGATATTTTAAGTCTTTGAAACATAGTGACATATTTATGAGGAAAGATATTTATCTACATGTAGTTTAGCATAATAAGTTATTTGATAAATTACTTCATTTGTGTTAATTCTCTGGGATACTATCTTCAAAATGTAGTAAGTTTTGATCGTAAAAAATATTGTTTTTTTAATGCAATAAATTTTGTTGTCCATTACTGTTTATTTTTTTAGCT
Organism: Galagoides demidoff; assembly: GCA_963574575.1. Lineage (NCBI taxonomy): Eukaryota > Metazoa > Chordata > Mammalia > Primates > Galagidae > Galagoides > Galagoides demidoff. The sequence goes on from CAUYQV010070814.1 coordinate 22,755, forward strand.
TCTATAGCATGAAGTATTTATTTTATATCAATGGGGAACAGAATATGGGGAAGTGAGTAACTCACGGTAGATATAAAATGATTTTAATATCTACTAGTATGTAAATTTACTTTATATATGGTTGATATATTTTATGGGCACATACAACTGAAAAGTAAGGAAATACAAATATGGTGACATTCTTGAATTAACTATTTCTGTGCTGCTCTGTTTCTGTATGCACAGAATTGCTAATGGCAGCAAAAAAATCTCAGATATTTCTGTCAGTTGTCCTAAGTGGTTTCATAATATTTATTTTTAAGCCATCATTCTCTCTTATTTTCTTAAATTACAAAGCACAAAACTCTTAAGAGGACTATTCTGAAAGTAAACAACTCCTCTCCCTGAGTTGAGAATGGCGCGTCCTTAGAAGAGTCAAGTGCACATTTTTGCCCACATGACAATGGGATTCAAGGCAAGCAGAGACGCATGATCACCTGTATCCAGCACTGGCCGGAGCTATGGTAAGTGTCATTCTTATTCTCCATCATCTGCAGCAAAGTCCATAACAGCTGCCAGAATAAATGGCTGAAGGTAATATCACTTACGTTACTGAATTCATTCTCAAAGGAATTACAGACCGGCCAGAGCTCCAGGTTCCATGCTTCCTGGTATTTTTACTTATCTATCTGGTCACAGTGCTGGGCAACCTGGGCTTGATCACCTTAATCAGGATTGATTCTCGACTCCACTCCCCAATGTACTTTTTCCTCAGTCACTTGGCTTTTGTGGACCTTTGCTACTCCTCGGCTATCACGCCAAAGATGATGGTGAATTTCGTTGTGGAGCACAACACTATTCTCTTCCACGCTTGTGCAGTGCAGCTGGGTTGTTTTCTCACCTTCATGATCACGGAGTGTTTCCTTCTAGCCTCCATGGCCTACGACCGCTATGTGGCCATCTGCAGTCCCCTGCATTATTCAACTCTGATGTCAAGAAGGGTCTGCATCCAGCTGGTGGCAATCCCGTACACATACAGCTTCCTGGTTGCCCTCTTCCACACCATCATCACCTTCCGTCTGACTTACTGCGGCCCCAACGTGATTAACCATTTCTACTGTGATGACCTCCCTCTCTTAGCACTGTCCTGCTCAGACACACACATGAAGGAAATTCTGATTTTTGCCTTTGCTGGCTTTGATATGATCTGTTCCTCTTCCATCGTCCTCACCTCCTACATCTTCATCATTGCGGCCATCCTACGGATCCGCTCTACCCAGGGGCGACTCAAGGCCTTTTCCACCTGTGGCTCCCACATGGTGGCTGTTAGTATCTTCTACGGCACTCTGATCTTCATGTACCTACAGCCCAAGTCAAACCACTCCTTAGACACAGACAAAATGGCTTCCGTATTCTACACAGTGGTGATTCCCATGTTGAACCCCCTAATCTACAGTTTAAGGAATAAAGAAGTCAAGGATGCCTCACAGAAAGCCTTAGATAAATGTTGTGAAACCTTAAAGGTATTAAGAAAATGATGAAATTTTATTAAATAAAAGCAGGGAAGTAATCAAACTTTTTCTTATAATTATTTCTCAATCAACTGGAAACAACTGTTACTTCAACAGACCTTGGCACTTTCTACAAGGACATAGGCAGATCCTGGAAACTTAGTGTGGCTTAAATAGTCCTTCCCAGGCCATAACAGCCTGTACAGACCACTGAAGTCATGTTCAAATGCACATACAAACACACATGTGTGTATTTCAGAGGCAGTGGGAAGTTTTTCTTAGAGCTAGGATGCTAGAATCAGACTGTCTAGTCTGAATTCTATTTCCTTTGTTTACTAGCTGTACAACATTGACCAAAACTCTATAGTTTGATTCCAACTCCTGGAAATCATAGGATCTAACCCATTTCTCTATTTTGAGGATCACATGCCTTAATATTTATGAAACCCTTAGAACAATATCTAGTGATAATAAGTGTTTCACAAGTGTTAGCTATATAAATGGTTATATGTAAAGTTAAAAACAAATTCATTGAGCTTTCAAAGGCTTATCAGTCATAAAGTAAGAAAGACAAAGCCTGCTTGGGTGTTTTACTACCTGCCAGACTCTTAACGAAGTAGTCTTTCTTATTATAAGCATACAAACCTAAGAGATATGTGAAGCTTCATCTCTGAACTGTCTTAGGTGACATAATTTAAAATATGAAAATTCTAAGTGAAAATTCAAGTCTATCTAAATTTTTATGTTTTTAACAGGTATTAAGAAGGATGGACGTTGTAAGATTAATTGGATTTCAATGTGTCATTGTTAGACTTTTACATATCATTAGAAGAACATGGTTTGTAAGAAATTGTGTTTTTAGATGAATTGTATTTGCATAATTATGGAATCAGAAATAACCTTCAGTTATTATGTCACATATCTGTGCCTGGTACTTATTCAGTCACCTTTGTGGAAGATAGCCTGTAATTTAAAAATAGTGGTGTGATGTGTTTTTACTATTTTGACATTTTAGAACAAGTCAATTAAACTAGTGATGTAATGTTATCCTATTTTTTTTAGTAATTTTACTAGAAGATTGTGATACCTGCAACCATTATATGGAACATATTGTTAGGCTTGCCATCTAAAGTAATTATTTCTTCTTCTATACTTAAATTTTTCAGGGACTCAGATATGTGTCCTTGAAGTGCTTGTAGACCCTGGTGTATTAAATGAATTCTCTGGTTTTTAAAACTGGTTCAATAAGGCTGGGCACCGTGGCTCATGCCTGTAATCCTGGCACTCTGGTAGGTTGAGGCAGGAGGTTCACTTGAGCTCAGGACGTTGAGACCAGCCTGAGCAAGAGCATAGCCATCTCAACTAAAAATAGAAAAGTTAGCCTGGCATTGTGGTGGTCACCTGCAGTTCCAGGTACTCTGGAGGCTGAGAAAGGAGAATCATTTGAACCCAGGAGTTTGCGGGTGCTGTGAACTAGCCACTCTAGCCTGGGCAGCTCTGTCTCAAAATAATAATAATAATAATAATAATAATTAAAAAAAGAAAAAACCCAATTAGTTCAATAGAAAACTCCATGTTTCTAGTCATCAAATATTATCTCCTGAGTGTGTGTTTATTTGGAGAAACACAGATGATGTTCTCATATAGCACATATATGACAAATAGAAGTTTCACAGACAATCTTTTTACAGGTAAAGAAATTCAGGCCTATAAAATCTTAGTAACTTATCCAAAGAACACTGGTTTTCTGGGGTTTCACTGCACCTTTCTGCTTCACAGACTTAGTTAGAGAAGTGATGCTTAAACACTAACTGAATTGAAGTAGTCGTGTCTTTATACATTTCTAATTCCTTTGTATTAACTTCCATGTATTAAGGTAAACCTAAGCTTTCTCGGGGATTCCAACCATTCAGGTGTACTCATCAGGCAAGTCACTCAGCTTCTCCTTCCGTGGATACACACAGTTCCGTGCAGCCTCTAAAACTGCTTCTTAGACGTGGCTCTAGGTAGCTGGCCTCATCTCTTGAAACACCAGTCTCTCAGTTAAATCACCAAAATCAACATCATTCAGTCTTTGGGTATATTTCAATAAATATTTGTGTTTGTCATGCCTCAGTCTGTGATCTTTATGATGTTTTTGTTTCTGAATATAGAATAAAGGGGTTGATAAAAAGTAGAAAATAAATATTAACCATCTTTAGCTGTCTAAGATTAGGCAGAATGTGCCTGATTTCAGAAGCTCCCCCTAGTTTTTTGTTTTATATAAAGCTCAGCTCAATCATAAAAGAAGAAACACATTCATGACACATTTACAACATGAGCATTTAGATAGAAATATGTGTAAAGACACTTGCACCTCGGCTGCCACTATAAGAGGCTTGGTAAATATCAGCTTTATCACCATCAGTAACGTGAACCATCCCTAAATCATTTTCTTATACACAAAGGTTTTCAATTGTTTTTTGTTTTATATCTGATCAGTGGTATACCTTGAATAAAATTATAAGCAATTTTAATTATAAGCACATTGTTATGAAAATAATTATACTTTGTATTGAATTTTCTTTAACCTTTTTTCAATTCTTTCTTTTCTGATCAAGGGGACTTCATTGTTCTTAAAATAACAGTGCCTTTAACATCCTTTGTTTTCAAATGTAATATTTGAATATGATCATCTACTCTAGATTTTCTGCACTGACAGTAGTAATAACAATAATATAATAAACAGCTGACATTTATAAACTATTTCCTCTCTTTGGCTTTATCCTAAATATTTAGCATTTATCACTTCAGTGTTCTTATCAGCACTACTTAGTAATCACAGGGATTATAAATTTGTAGAAGTAAAAAGGGAAACACAAAGAAAATAAACAACGTGGCTTTTTACCCATTTTAATTCCCCAGAAAAGGATAACTTAGTTAAAATTCTCACCATCTGTGCGGTGCTATGTGCTATAAACTGTGCAGCGTCCTTTGCATTTATAGTTTTATTTAATCTTCATAATCAGCCCAGTAGATGGAAACTATGACTAACTTTTGCAGAAGAGGAAACTGAGATACAGAAATTGACCCATGATAATATCCATTCATTAGGAAAGCTAAAATTGCTAGCCAATACATCTAAACAGTTTATTTCCTAAGGGTGGCGCCTGTGGCTCAAAGGAGTAGGGCACCAGCCCCATATACAGGAGGTGATGGGTTCAAATCCAGCTACGGCCAAAAACTGCAAAAAAAAAAAAAGAGTTCATTTCCTAACCTTGTATTTCCATAGATCATGCAGGGAATTACAGTGGTATACAGTGGAACTCACAATTTAAACTGATACAGAATTTATGTTGATAAATATTTAATGTCAAGGTAACTCTGTTAATGTCATCCTTTCCAGCAGAATGGAAAGTTAAGTGCTAGAGAATTTATTGTCTTAAAAAAAAAACAAAAAAAATTTTTGCTAATAAACTATGAGATGACACTTAAAACATTTTCCAGGTGATCTATGCAGTAAACTTGAAATATTGCAAAGCCGGTATTGAACTATTTCAATATAAGCCAAATTTTTCATATCGCACTGTTATTTCCCAATACTGTTTCTTCAACTCTTGATGAAGATCTCATGGCTAATCAGGATTAAGATATGGGGGCAAGGCACAATTGTAAGAGGGACTTTACCTAACAAATGCAATCAGTGTAACCTGGTTTCTTGTACCCTCAATGAATCCCCAACAATAAAAATATCTCTCTCTCTATATATATTCTTTTACGATTCGACGATGCGGAATTCACCAAATGTCTTTTATGTGAAAACAACTGACAATGAAACAGTGGGTAAGGCATACCCTGAATGGGATTGAGCATCGAAATTGATTCCATAATTAACCAGCATTGTGAATCTATGTAAGATACAATTCAAAGTCTTCTCATTTCCTCCCAACGACTTTTAGGTTATTTGATAGTCAAACACAACTTTTCTATAATTCTCTTCAGTGCGCTTTTGACATCCTGATTTCTCAAGCTATAAATCAGTGGATTTAACATGGGAATCACAACCACATAGAACACCGAAGCGAATTTATCTAAGTTAAGAGAATGGCTTGACTTGGGCTGCAGGTACATAAAAATGATTGTTCCGTAAAACATTGTGATGCAGGTCAGGTGGGAAGCACAGGTGGAAAATGCTTTCTGTCTTCCTTCAGCAGAGTGAATCCTCAGGATGGTGAAGCAGATGAAGACATATGAAACCAGTACGATCACTAGAGAACAAAGGGTATTGAACCCAGCAATGATTAACAACATCAGTTCCTTGACATGTGTGTCAGAGCAGGCCAGAGCAACCAAAGGAACATCATCACAGTAGAAGTGGTTGACCATGTTAGAGTTACAAAAAGACAAGCGAAACGTCCCCACTGTCTGTACGAGACCCACGGTGAATCCGTAAGCATATGTGCTAGCAATCATTTGAATACAGAGTTTCCTGGGCATGAGGACGACATAAAGTAAAGGATTTCGGATGGCCACATAGCGATCATAGGCCATGATTGAGAGCAGATATAATTCACAAACTACAAACGTGATGAAGCAGCATAACTGAATGGCACAGGCACAAAACGTTATGCTTTTAACTTCATGCAGAAAATTCATCAACATGTTTGGGGTGACGGATGAAGTAAAGGAAAAATCAACAAAAGCCAGATGGCTGAGGAAAAAATACATGGGTGTGTGAAGCTGAGGACTGACTTGGATTAGCACAATCAGACCGAGATTACTCA